>MVGT01002482.1:31505-60804 GCA_002174775.1 Macleaya cordata
AAAAAAATGTTACCTTTTTTGGGCGCTATCTCAAAGACCGCCTGATGTTGGGCGCTATCTCAAATACCGCCCCACATGTATATTTTTTTTCTTTTTTATTCTTTTCACAAATTTTAGACAATTTTGGACAAAGATGCAGTGCGAATAGGGTTGTGTATTTCTACAGTTTTTAAAGGTTTTTAATTTTTACACAATCAAAATAGACAACACGACTGTGGATGCTCTAAGGAGATAAAAAAAGATTAAGCTGGTCCCACCTAAATCAAAAGTAAGTCCAAAATGTACTTTCAAATAAGTCAAAGGATAAATTCATACAATTTTTATTATTAAAATTATAAACTTAATGGAATTATTTATCAACTTTCTAAAACAGACCGTACAAATTTCATAAAAAATAAATTGTAGGAACAGTTGTGTGGTGTGGAAATACAAATGGCCAAGTAAAAGGCTCCATGAGAAAAGATTTCTTTTGGAGGCATTTCAGCATACAATTCTTAACCAAGCACAATTAAATCAAAAATCAAACAACATAGAAAACACTCAATGAGATCAAATCTCTTGGTTACATTTCATCATATAGGTCTTGTCTTATGTCAGACTCAAAATCATCAGCTTAAGAATCAAATCAAAGGGGATGCAAAATTTCTCTCAAATTTGATTTCAATTTGAGAGAATGTTGGGAGTGCTCTTATAACTTATAAGAGCATCGGACTAACCGACCGACCGGCTTCACAGAAGTCCGCTCGATCCATCCAGCGGTGTAGTCGTGATTCGTGAGCTTCATTAAGTAATCCTAAAAGAAGGTCAAGAAGATGAGGAACTGTGATCGGAAAACCATATACTTGGAGAAAAAAACGTTCGATTTCTCAACAGAAAAACAAGGGAGATTTGAGATGATTAAAATCTGCGAAAGAGGCCATGGTTACGCATCTTGGATTCTTTTCAGGCTGCAATCTATCCACTGGATAATTTCGGTGGTACATGAAGCGTCTCAGAATCAAACTAAGGTAGGAAAAAAATGGACGGATAGAGTTGGCGACTGGTCCTTTCTAATTGAATTGAAGGCTAATGACGGAGGGGAATACTTGTTGATCTCAAAATTTGGGGGTGGAACATCTGCAAAATCTCTATCTCTTCGTATCCCGGCAGGTGTTAATAGATATTGTTGGTGGAATTTCGGTCATACCCTTGAAGTTTTTTAAGGTGAGAAGAGATTTGCTCAAAAAATTTCTACCCCGAAAGATAGTGATTTTCCGAGCTTGAGCAATGAAAAGAATGCACATCGTGTGCCTTCTGAGTCTGGGACAGAAGAATGGGATATTATTAATAATGGTTTCTTTTGTGTGGTAGATGGAGTTCTACCAGGGTGGATAAAGATAAGAGATATGATTAAGAAACATTTGGGTTGGAAAAGAAGCTTATATATTAGATCTATAAATCACCGGAAAGCTTTTTTAATGGTGGAATCACCACAAGAACATAAACAGCTGGAACGGAGCCTAAAATGGAGCGATAACAATACGCATATCTCTATCATGAAATGGAAGATGAAGGACGACATTATCCCGACGACTAAACGAAGTGAAATGGATTTCTGGGTCAGAATCAGGGGGCTTCCATTGCATCTCTGGGAAGAGGAATCTTTTAAAATTATTGGCAACAAATTGGGTACTTTCAGAGATGTGAATATTAGTACTCTCAAGCGTTTTTGCCTTAAATACTGTACCATTAAAATCTCAGGGGAGAAAGAAAAAATTCCTGCAATTTTGGTGATTGATATTAAACATTTCAAACTTTGTTTGGCGGTGGAGTGGTTGCTTGATATCAATCCGGGAACTCCGGCTGGGCTTTCAATGGACGGTATTTCGACAACGAGTCTCTTTCCGATGGGTACTGTGACTCCTTCAGTACCGGTCTTCACAATTCCTCAAGCGCGCCAAGGTGAATTTACTTTTCGAAATTCAAATTTTGAACTTGAAAAGCATACTGCTCCTAATGGAGGGTATCATCGGAAAAGCAAAAGTAGAAGAAAAAGGGAAAAATTAAAAGAAAAGGTCAAAGCCAGACCAACTTTATTCAAAGACAAACGGTGGGTATATAGACCAATTATTAGACCTGATGAAGGAACAAGTGGTGTGAAAGACCACTTGGGCCGCCCAGTGGGTTGTGGGCTGGAGAATCCGTTAGTAGATCCCGTATCTTTTAAAACCCCAACAAATCAGAAGGAGAGAGAGCAGGAGGCCCATACTATGGAACTGAGTAATATTGAACCCACTACCCAAAATAAATTTGACGATGAAAATATAAGTGCGGTGATTAGAAGCCCACCTGCTGAAAGAACCATAGTGGTAGCTGAACCTGAAACAGAAAGGAATTTAACTTCTTCTTCTGAAAACCTAATCATCCCTTGCTCATTGGAAGGTGAAAAGAGCCAAATAGAAGAGATCCAGAATTTAGATAATGATATTGGGATCAATGGAAGTTTTCTGAGCTTCATCGATAATCAGATCATCATCAGGACTGCTGAGATTCCGAAAATGGCAGTTGATAGCTCAGAAGTTTTATTGGATTTGGTGGAGTTTTTGCTAGAACTGAGCTGCAAGATGGGAGTTGTTAGTAAAGGAAGGGAGAAGGAAATGAGGGATCTGCTGTTAGAAATCACTGACAGACACCGGCGTCGATTTCTGCTCAATGAGACGGGTCCATTAGTGGAGAATCTAGATGATGAGAGTGGGGAAGTTGATGTTACAGATGAATCTTAAAATTATATCATGGAACATCCGTGGCATCAATGCTTTTAACAAGATCACAGCTGTCAAAAATCTGATTAAGAAGGAACAACCAGCATGTGTTCTTTTGCAAGAGACGAAAATGGAAAAGGTTACAGAATGGTTCATCCGAAATCTTTGGGGTAATGATCGATGTGAATGGCGATTTATTCCTTCAATTGGCAGGTCAGGGGTTTAATATCTATTTGGGACTCTTTAAAATTAAAATTTGAAGGTGAATATTTTGGGGAGCATTCAATATCGGTGACTTTCAGCAATTTTGCAGACAAGTTTAAATGGGTTCTAACAAATGCTTATTCTCCTTGTGAAAGTAATAGAAGGGATGTTTTTTGGAATGAAATCGATGGTGTCTCAAAGTGGGTTCAAAGTGGTTGGTGTCTGGCAGGAGATTTTAATGCAATTTTGGATGAAGCTGAAAGAAACAAGCCTGGAGGGAACAAAAGAAACAGAAGACTATTTCAGTCATTTTGTAATAGAAATCTTTTAATGGATCTACCACTTATTGGAGGGAGCTTTACCTAGTCTGATATGACGGAGAATCCACTTCTGTGCAGATTGGATAGATTCTTAATTAACAATGAGTGGGAAGATCATTACCAGCATGTATCTCAAGTGCTCCTTTCTAGAACCATTTCAGATCACCACCCAATTCTCCTTAATGTGAATGGGATCGCTAGAGGTAAACCTCCATTCCGTTTTGAAAATTTTTGGTTACATGATCATTCTTTCCTTGATAATATGAAAGTTTGGTGGGAAAATCTCACTTTTTATGGTAGTCCTAGCTACATTTTGGCTAAGAAAATGCAGGGGTTAAAATTTTTTCTAAAAAGATGGAACAGGGATACTTTTGGTAACATGAGTATGATTATGAATGATCTAAATCAAATTGTATTTGATTTGGATAAAAAGGAAGAAACTACTATACTTTCGATGGAAGAAATGGATCTTAGAATGAAGTCTAAGGTAGAATTCAATAAGTTAATGCTAAATGTCGAAAGGAAGTTAATTCAGAGGGCAAAGCTGAAGAATTTCAAGGAAGGGGATGGAAATACAAGGTATTTCCATAAAATTGTAAATGCAAGAGGGAGGGCAAACTTCATCTATAAAGTTATGGATGGGGGTGTGGAAGTGGATAATCAGGCAGAAATTGAGCAAGTTTTCAGAAAATATTTCATTGAGTTGTTTACTGAGACATCAGAATGGAGGCCTACAATATATGGGATGCACTTTGATTCATTATCTAATGAAGATAGCATTTGGTTAGAGAGGAGGATTGAGGAGGAGGAGGTATTCCAGGTTCTCAAGCATATTGGTAAGAATAAAGCACCGGGACCAGATGGTTATACAGCAGAATTTTTTGTACATTGTTGGGAGATTATCAAGAAGGATGTTATGATGGTTATTGATGAATTCTTTGAGTTCGAACAGATTGACTGGAGGTTGAATTGTTCTTTTATTAGTTTGATACCGAAGAAGGTCGAAGCAAATTCTCCCAAAGACTACAGACCAATTAGTCTTGTTGGTAGTTTTTATAAGATTATTTCAAAGATCTTGGCTGAAAGGATGAAGAAAATATTGCCAAAGATAATTGCAGATTTTCAAGGGGCCTTTATCATGGGAAGGCAGATTCTAGATGGTGTGCTCATAGCGAATGAATTGATTGATTCGAGAATTAAAGCAAAGATTCCGGGTTTATGCTGTAAAATTGATATGGAAAAGGCCTATGACCATATTAACTGGAATGTGGTCGATCATATTTTGGAGAAATGTGGGTTTGGGCAGAAATGGAGAAATTGGCTCAGATGGTGTTTAGCATCAGTAAATCATTCAGTGATAATTAACGGATCTGCTACAGATATGTTTACAGCAACACGGGGAATTCGTCAAGGTGATCCTTTGTCACCTTTTATTTTTATTTTGGTCGTTGAGGTGCTATCTAAGATGTTGTCTAAAGCTAGAGAGTTGGAGATGATTTCAGGGTTTGAGGTGAAGAGGAACGGCACATTGGTGACTCATTTGCAATTTGCAGATGACATCCTAGTATTCTTAGATGCAAATCAGCAAGAAGTGGAAAGCTTACAGAATATTCTTTTCATTTTTGAAGCAATTACAGGGCTGAAGATTAATTTTGAGAAAAGCAAGGTTATTGGGGTTGGCAACAATCAGATTGGAGAAGAAATGGCGACTGTGTTTGGCTGCTCATCTGAGAAGCTGCCTATAACGTATTTAGGACTACCTCTAGGTGCTAAACCTAGAGCCACATCTATTTGGAACACAGTTGTGGAAAGAATGGAAAAGAAATTGGCTCATTGGAAGAGAAAATTTCTCTCAAAAGGTGGTAGAGTAACTTTAATCAAAAGTTCTCTTGCAAGTCTACCGATTTATTTTCTGTCTCTCTTCCAAATTCCCTTAAAGATCGAGAAGAAGCTTATCAATCTAATGAGAAATTTCCTTTGGGGTGGGACAAGTGAAAAGAAGAAAATGTGTTGGGTAAGTTGGAAAATTATTTGCAAACCTAAAAGTCATGGAGGTTTAGGCGTGAGAGATCTGAAAAAAACTAATAAAGCCCTTTTAGCCAAATGGGTGTGGAGATATGGTAGAGAAAAAATGCATTATGGAGGAGGATTGTTCAGGAAAAATTTGGTGGGAATAGAAATGCATTTTTTCCGAGAAATACCAATATGTCGCAAGGAGTTGGGGTTTGGAAAAAGATCCTCAAAGAAAGAGATCTCATTTTCCAAAATTCAAATCTTGAGGTTCATGATGGAAAATCAGTCTACTTCTGGTGGGATTTGTGGTGTGGACCTAGCCGATTAAAGGACAGATTTCCCTCCATTTACAAGATCTCTCGAAAGAAGTATGGGGCAATTGCTGATGTGGTGAGCTCTGTAGACAACAGGGTGACTTGGGAGTTGGATATTAATAGAGTCCTGAATGAGGATGAACTCAGGGTTATGAATCAGCTTATGCAGGTCGTAGGTATGGCACCTATGCTTTTGGAAAGTGACGACGTTTTTAACTGTTCTCTAGCAAATGATAATGTATTCTCAGCAAAAGCATGCTATAAGGTTTTGATAAACGAGGGTGAGACATGTCCGGTGTCTAATCTGATTTGGAATAAAGAAGTGCCTTCCAAGGTATAGTTTATGGTTTGGGCGGGCTGCAGAAACTCTCTGCCTACTGTGGATGTACTTCGTAGAAGAGGTATGACTATAGTTAATAGGTGTTGGTTTTGTTTAAAAGATGAAGAGACGGTTCCCCATCTTTTTCTCAACTGTGAGATGACAAGAAGGATTTGGAATCATTTTTTAGCCCCATATAATTTTTTCTGCCCTTTTCCAAACTATGTTAGGGATTTCCTTATGTTATGGAAGAGGAGATACGGCTATAATCAAGGTAAAAGGTTATGGAACCGATTGCCTTTTGCAATATGGTGGGTACTATGGACTGAAAGAAATGGCAGGGTGTTTAATGATGAAGATCATGAGGTTTGGGATATCATTATTAGCATTAAGAAAACTCTTTTTCTCTGGGGCTCAACGGATAATGTGTTTTATGGATGCTCATTTGAAGACCTTGTCATGAGATGGGAGATGATTATTACTGTGTAATCTTTATCTTCTATGTTTCCTCTGTAATTCTTTATTTTTCGATCTTTTTGTGACCTTGCTTTGGCCATCCTATGTATTCTTCACATTTTTGTGAGCTTGTTTTGAGTTCACCTTGAATAAATTTACCCTTTCTCTTCAAAAAAAAAAAAAAAAATCATCAGCTTAATAATCCTATCACAACCATCAAATCCATGGAAATTTCTTAACTAATTGACCAAATTTTTTATCAAAGTATTGTAGAAAAATCCATGGAGTTCAGCTGCATAGTGACTTTCATTGTGCAGAAAAAAGACATTTTGTGTTCAACATCTTATGGGTTGTGATGCCTACATTATAACCAAAAAACAAACCGACTATCCTAATCCCAATTCATCTATTTGAGTACAAGAACCGGAACCAATTTTTTTCTAGGTTCCATTTCTAGGTAGTTCAATAACCGAACCAGAGTTGACCCGATGACACTCCAGCCTGGACCGATAAGGAGGATGATAGAAGGCAATCCAACCAAACCTCAATGAGGCTTTGAATTCTTTTTTTAAGTTCATTTTGAGTTTCATCTCTTGAACACAACAGACCTGAGAGATAGAATCAAAGACCAAATTTGGCACCAGATCAAACACATAATTAGCATCAAATTATATCCAGCTTAAGTGGATATTAATCATTGAAGTTGTACTTAAAAGTACAGTATCTTTTACATTTACCATACAAGAAAAGAATTATCCATATCTTGAACAAATAAGAATGGATTACAACAGAGAAGAACATCACCAACCCGTCTTCCGTAAAATCAAGCAAAACTCGGGACAAATAATTCTCTATCCAAATGCGTGACTTTCTTAATCTTATCTCTATCAAAACCTTCTTCCCAAAAAATTTGATCTATTGTGTGGGCTCGGATTTGAGGAGTTCACTTGATCTGCAAGATTCTAGTCACCAATGCAAGCCAGTTTCGTGGTACAAAGCAGTTAGTGGTTACGTCAGGACTGGGATTTTTCCCGCATTTTCGCTCTGGCAAAGAACACCCCTGCCAAAAGACCTGCAAAACACAATTCAAGCATGTTTTGTGAGATTTTAATGGAAGATAAACGAGTCTAATTTTGTTCACGCACTTTTAACATGGGTGAAAAAGCCCCACAACTTCGATTGGTTGTTCTGAATTGTGTGTTTCAAGAAAAAATAAAAATAAATTAACGCTGTTATGAAAAAAATCGATCAGAGTTGGGTTTTAATCACCACAGTAGAAGTGGGTGAACAAAATCAACCATGAAGATAGACTGATGGGGGCTTGTATGGCAGAGGAACCTACCAAAAAGGATGCTAGTAAAGTTCTGCAAACTAGTTGGAACTTTAAATAGAAGGATTCCCGCCATGGAGAGAGGAATCTTATTCAGTGACCCAACAAGGCTGCCGAATACAAATCATCAACAAAGAACAATTTATTAGAATATCTATGATCAAGAATGTATTATCTAATCTGATCAGGAAAAACTCTTAATCTAATATCATAACCATCAAAGCTCTACAGAGATTTTCTGGACCACCCACCATATTGTATCTATCTAAAGCTATTATAGAACAGAAGCAACATTCCCACATTTTAGTGAAGCCGACAAAAATTTCCCATTCTACCCATAGAATATCATACAAAATGTTCTTGAATAAAGTGAGAAATAATAAGGGTAATTTTGTCTCATCTAAAACACTTCAAAATATTATGTGTAACCACCAAATAAGTTTCTCTTCCAAATGTTCCCACTTTTTCCTTTGAGAAAAATTAACCTGTCATAATCTCATTAATATCAATTTTAGTTGTTATTCAGTCAAATATAGTCACAACAAAACATAATATGTGAATCATGAACAAAAATATTAGGTATTAGTCACTGAAATACAATTGACATGAATGTAAAGAATGTAAAGCAGGTGCAGAATGCACGTATTACAGGCTAATGTTTGCAAAAGAAACAAAAGGTCAAATAAAAAATGGTCATCAATCATCCAATTAGATTCAACTTTAGCATGTGTATTTATCAGGTGGGATCTATTAGTTAGCTACTCCTACTTTATGCATGTAAGCTATTTGACGGTCTGCCATTTATAAGCCATGTCAATGGCTTATTTTCCTGCCTAAGCTCTGTAGTCATGGAACCTTCAATATGGTAGTCAGCATACAACCATGACGCAATGCTCACACGGTACAGTTTTTAGGGTGATGCAAAAAATCAGATTTGTCATGCACTTGCAAAAGGCAGATCAAATTTGTCTTGGGCTTGGACTATATGGGTTCTTTGTTTAATCCAACATTGGGCCCATTGAAATTGAAGAGTCAAAATAGATAGTGGGTGTTTAAAAACATAGGAAAGTGTGTTTTGGAAGTCATATTTTTGGAAATTGTATTTCCATCAAAGAATTTGAGAAAATTCTTGCATGGGAACATGACAATAGTAAGTGAAGTCAAGGTTGATGCACCTAGGAGTTGTTATTCATGAATATTGGGTGTCCCAAAGAAGTATTTAATATTGCCTGGACGTCCTGTATTTATCAAAGAAAGAAAACAAGTTGAATGAAAAAATGACGGTTCCTTCCTGGAGTAACCTACTGAGTTTAGTTGTTTACTTACGACAAAGTTTTTCGTTGGTTTTCCTTTAAATAAACCAGCACCTTCCTTTCCTTTCATTCTAGTTACGTTATAGGGTAAAATATCCTTTGCTATTAAGTTTAAAAGACATTTCTGAAGTCAATGTCTGTAAGATGTAGTGTGCAGTTTACCTGTACGTTGTGGCCCCTGTCTGATGAAGAAACCACATCGATGTGAAGCTGATAGCGAGACCCAGAAGTCCGCTTGAAGTCATGACCAACCAGAACACAGGCATTTTCAAAAGAGGCCTGCCAATTCACTTCAAGAATGCATTAGTTGCCAACAAGAAAATGAAAAGAAAACTTAAAACTGTGTACAGAACAATGTAATCAGCTCAAACCCAGGGCCGTAAAAGTCATGAATTGCAGGTCATGGTAGCCGTCAGGTTTGAAAGTGGTTCAAAAGTCACTAATTATATGTGGATTTAGAAAATCTATAACCTGATTAGACAATCTGATTCACTAAACCACGCTAGAAGTTGTGAGGAGTCTAACCAATTCTTAAACTATTGTTCCGACAACTCACCCAACGACCGAAAAATTGAAAGACAATGAGGATTTAGAGGAGCTTGAATTAAAGCCTTTCCTGCCTAGGAGGTTTTAAAACAAATGGTCCTCGAAACACTATCATGCGCAAGCTGTACGATGGAGAAGCTTTTACAATACGAACTATTGGTACCAGATTTTTAAAGCAGCTGATAAAATCCAGCTAAAAAGTTTAAACTGGCTGGTTGTTTTAAATTTTGGGGGGAAGCACATATCGAACGACAAGTCAACTAGGTAGGAATAGTAAAATGTATGGTTGAGTTGCAAATATTGACAAAGACGGGCAGAAGAGAAGAAGCCAAGATTGAAATTATAAAAAGACAAATACTGCTGACTTAATATGACAGAAATCATACGAGGAATACTGTTGTCTAGGAGATTCCCAATTAAAATAGAAAACATGTGTAAAGTAATGACGGTCAACTCATGAATATGAAAATTTGGAAGAGAGTTAACTTATCCCCATACCATGAAGTCTTGCAATGATGAAGATATAATAACTCAAAAGATTAAAGGCACATGAAAATCCTAGAACAAGAACTTGTACACCTGAACAATCAATCTAAAATCCATCGGAAGAATAATAAAAGATGAAATGGGTCACTAGCACTAGCTAAAAAACTCTCAACTTACATGGAAAGAAGTTTTAACCCTAAAAAATACCAATTTATAGAGACCCAAGGAAATTCATTAATCAATTTCATAAGCACTTCATGATCGATTTCTAACGCAGTTTAGGCTACTTGAAACCTAATTATCAAAATTAGCCTACACCTTCTGAATAGCTCTGAATTAGGTTCTGTCCAATGCTCTATAATAGTTTTTAAGTATATTTCTTATAAGAAATTTCCTTCATTACATGAAAATGGAAAAAGAAGGTTGATAAGGAGCTTATCATATTGTAAGACAATCAAATACTGAGATTTTACATCCAAAAGAAACAAAAAAAGATATAGAATAAAAATAAACGAAAGAACTAATTATGAGTCTATGAGTCTTTAGCATGGAAAGTAAGAACCAGAACAAAGTAACTCACGTTTGGGAGAGATAGTCCACTTCATTGAACACAAAAATAAGCAGAACCCCCAGAGGCAAAGAGAGGGTGTTGTTGAGCAAGACCATTGAAAACTCATTCAAGTTTCCGGACTTAGTGACTTGCTTTGCAGTATCCATGACCCTCCTTAGTGTCAACTGGAAAGAAACAATATCATCCATCAGACACGAAGAACCAAAAAAGAATAATTGCAGAAATCTCAGCAGAATGTGATAGTGGTAAACTGATACCTCCACTAAATCACTCATATTCATGGTTATTGCCTAGAGTAAAAATCTAGAGTAATTACCGAATAAGATGCCGTCAAGAAACAATTGATTATCTGCCATGTATAACCCACAGCATGAAATGAAAGATCTGTGATTCCACCAGAAATGGCTGAAAGGATCTGCACAAAGCAACACCTTTTCAAATCATATTGCCTCGAAATGTACACTGCATTGTAAGAATTTGCAAAATCTAATATACTAACTAATGAAGTAAAGAAGCACTTCAGAAAGTATACAGTTGATTAAATAAATCCTTTAAAGGGTACACTAGATTTAAAGTGGCACAAAGAGATAAGTTAACAGACACAAGAGGAAATTTATTGCAGCTTATCATGCGCAACTAGGGAAAAATGGATAATGTGCCCTAGCTTGGGAGGAAAACGACGTCATTTCTTGCGAAAGTTCTTAACATTATCTTGTCCTTTTTTTTCCATCTTTTCCTGACTATATATTAAGTAGTTATAACAGACGTAATAAATTTTGATTTCTATGTCCATTTCAGTGTCCAAATCTACATGATACTAACTACTAACTACTATTATTGTTTACTTCTTTCCTTTTTTATTGGAGGAATAAAACGGCATTTTATTAAAGGACTTGGCATATACAAGTTAATTACCAGTAAACCACGCACTGATGTCTATAAAGATCGTTAACCACTCGGCCACTGATAATCAGTTTAAACTTAGATAGTGTTCCACACAGTCCTTATTACCCCATCAAAAGTCATTATTTTCACTGTCTTATCTTCTTCCACAAAAGTGAAAGCATAAATGTGCTTCAACTGCATAAAATTCATCATTGAGTGTATCTCCACAATGCGTTCTTATACAATCAAAGCATAGTAGTATGGGTAGAATTTAAAACCATAATCTCAATAAAAGCATAAGACCAGAATGATTTTGAACTAAAACAATAGCTATAAACAATCAAATGCAATCTTGTAATAACGCACATTAGATATTTATTTTTATTTCAAATTCTAAGGTTCTCATGTAATACCATTAAGAACAGAGCAGCCCAGACTCTGCTGTCATGGTGCTTCTTGAAAAGGTACATTTCGCCAAGGGCAGTTATAACATTTGTAACATTCTTTAAGACTGTCACCATTGCAACATTAATGTACTTCAGACTGCAAGAACAAGGATAACAATTAGGCATCAAAAGAGAGAGCAATTCCAGCTTTTATACAGGATGGGAAATTTAAATTGCAGAACAATATCGAAATAGTTGCATGCCCAAAGCGGAAAACAAAGGTACTAATATAGAATAGCACAATACATCTTTCACATGTCAAGGTATTACTAGACTATTAGTGACACCAAGTATGGCATGTAGCTGAGTTACTATCACTCACCTATTGACTATCGTGTTTTCAAAATTGTTTATATACCTAGTAAGGACTAGGCAGATACAGCAGAAATATCTTCTTTTTTTTTCTTTTTTTTTTCTTGTCTTCTTTTTTGTTCACTTTTCTTGTCTTTTTTTTTTGTCTGTGTGTGAAGATAGAATTCTGAATCTTCTTTCTCTAATAACCATGTCATAGATACTAGCTAGTGTGTTCTTAGCTATTCATCCAATTGTATAATTCAATTTTTTTTTTTTGTTAGTGCTTCACAAACTATACACAAAATTTAGTACAGTAGTCATTTTTCTTATCTTCTTGTCACTAAACCCCATTTCAAGCTTGTCTTCAGCTCGTACTATGTGGTGTCATTTCTAAAATCGAGAAAACTCATAATTAACAGTGACTGGTATGATAGTAAAAGATGCTTTGTTTAGAAAATATTGCCAGCAACGATAGGACCGGCTACTATGATGCTAGATGAGCAATACATAAACACTGCACCTAATTGATGATTTACTAATGACTTCCAAAGTATAAATAAGTAGTTCCACAAAGTGGATGAGTCATTCAGATGGAGGATCCAGACACTTGTACTTACACTAGGTAATGATACAACAAAACAACTATTGGCGTAATTTGACCACCTACACTGTATCTAAATCAAATTATAGGATTGCTTCCTCGATTCAACTGCTACTTTTGTATAAGACTTTAATGTCTTCATTTGTACAAATTATTCGAAATAGTATAAGTTTTTAAGGTGTAAATTTATTTAGCATGAAAAAATACCTCCCAGGCCTTTAACCATACCCCCTTTTTTCATGGAAAACAAATAGGATGTTTATGAACAACTATTATACCAGAACTAAAGAAGAAGCTTAATTGTTCATTGTCTATTATTGGATCACCAGAAACGCCAACTTTTTGTTTATTTCCTTCAAACATGAGTTAGATTAAATGTAACCAAAAAAAGCAATAACAATTTGATTTTCTGAATGCTAATGTCAAAACCATGGCAGAGAATGTTGATGGGATGTATCTAGTAAAATTCACATCTATATGTCTCTCAAAGAAACAGTAAGATATGTAGTTTAAATTTAGCTATTTAAAATTTAATAATTTTATTATGTATTAAGAATGAATCAAATGTTTTAAGCTATTTCTGGCAACAACTCTACTATGTTTGGTTTTCTCTCCAAACTACTTTAGGTGGGGAGATTTGATATTCCATCCAGTAGTGGTCATAAGTGAATCCATCCAAGAATTATCCTAAGATGAGTAATTCACTTGTTCCTGTCTTCTTCTTTTTTCTATTTCCTTGATGCTTCTTGTGTACATTTAATTTTCAGCCATTAACTCTATCTTAGTTCATTCAGCATCAGCCCCTCTTTATTCTAGAAACTAATGCATAACAATCTTGTCTATCTATAATTTATTCAGTCCCTTCTCACATTAGGAATTGTGTCGCAGACCAGATTTAATAATTCTTATGTTGGCATTATCCCTATTAAAACCCTAGAATACCACTATCAAACACAAAACACCCTTCTGCTCAGATTAAACCAGCAAACCTTATTTGGGGCCTAGTTTCATCTGTTAAGTGATCAAGACTTGCTAAAAACATCCAAACTTAGCCATCAGCAACTGCACAAAGGTGTTAAAACTCTGCTGGACTATTATCAGTTCGAAAGTTATGTGCTCCCAGCAATACTCTATATCAAAGGTAAGACTGAATCAGCTTGAGACCTCAACAAAATCTTCATTTACTCTTCAGAATCAAAGGTTGACTACTTGACTATTTATAATAGAATACATAAAAATTAAATAAACAGACTATTCCACATTCTGAAGAGGTAAACTGAAAGCAAATATTATTGATTGTAAAAGGGATCACCATAACAGTTTTCGCATATTTCATTTTTAAAAAAAATAAAAATAAAACTGTTATAGTGTATTTCATATTTTGGACACCTACATACTTTATGAATCACAAACTTAACATGGATTAAATAAATCTAGCAAAGATTTCAGTACATGGATGAGCACTAATGGAAAAAGACTTCATACCTAAAAAGGCTCGTGATAAGCATTCCAACAAATATAAAATTTACGGGTAACCAGACCCTCATCAATTTCCAAGTAAGTGGTTCTGTTGAGATTACACCGAAAAAACTCAGAGAGGAAACAATAACCACCGAGACGAGATTCTGCACCACACAGCAGTATCAGAAAATATTCACTTATCAAAGCTGGTTTCAGGATCATCAAGTGTGATGACATAAACGAAAGCCCTATCAAAGTCAAATATGAAATTACCCTAATAAAAGAATAAGGAAAACAGCTAGTAATGCACCTGGTAGAGCATCAAGGATATCCCAGCATTAAAATCATAGCTGGATAGGACAAACTTGTTAATAAGTATCATGCTGCACGACGAGATGCAATACGCCAAACCAGACAATAGTGCTTGGTTTTGGACTTTCACTAGCTTGATGCTGCGTATTGTTTTATCTCTGTCTTTGTCCACCTTACCAACTTCCATGTCAACTCCGTCGTTATTGAGAGTCTTCATTGATGAAAGTGACCTACACAAGAAATTGCCAAACAGTACTAGATCAACAAAATTATCATTTTATCATGTATGATGCCCACTTAACATAACTAAACCAATATATGCTGATACACATATCACTGCTTTAAAAAGATATTTGAGGCTTTAGGTCTTGAGACGTGTCTAGTGGAAGGGCTTCCCCAAAATGTGTTGCAACTAATGAGAAAATGGGTAATGGCATATAACCAGACAATTCAACAACTACGTTCAAAGAGGCAAATGCCTCTACCTTTCCTTTTGCCTCACCCAAAAATTTGCACCATTCTTGCACAATATTGGGTTGATCAATGTCGAAAATTATTTGACCAGACAAGTGAGTCGTCTTTCCTAAAGATGTTGATTTATTGAATGATAATGAAGGTAAGGCATAGTTTATGATGACAACAACTGAATGATGGGAATACACATAAAAGAAAAGAAGCTCACAGAATAGACAAGTACATCATTAATGACATAAATAGGAGACTCTTGAAATTTTATGAATTAAATGAAGAAACATGCCTGTTAGCAAATTCTCTTCTTACAGGACTGGAGATCTGATCTACCACTCCGTTCTGTTCACGACTTGAGAAGCCAAATCTTTCCACATTTTGTGTCTTACTTGTATCAACTAAGAGATGTCTTTCAAGAACTGGATCAGGAGTATCTAGAGGAACACCTGAAGGCATAATTCCTGAACACAAAACAGAGAGACTACTGCATAACAGAGTTAGGGCCGAAAGGAACATGTACAGCGGAGAAAATAAAAACCCATGTTTCTGAGAATTGCTGCATAACTATTCCATTGGAAGGAAGAATTTATAAAATACAAACAAACAGAAATTCAATTTAATTTCATTCTACACAAAGAAAGAACTTGAACAAATGAAAAATCAGTTAAAAAACCATGGTCACCCAGGAGTCAAAAGAGGTCAATGTGAAAAGAAATAATAATAATTTGAAAAATCTTAGGAACCCACAAACTTAATAACCCATTAACAGAGAATAACCAAAAATCCCAATCCATGATCATTCTCAATTTTAGGTTTAGATGTTCAAAAAGTTACTTATGAAGTACTCATTGTAATATTCAAATGGAACCAAGCATGACTAAAACTGGTATTCTTCTAGCAGGAATACAGCCATCAGATATATACTCGGTTTGAAATTAAAGTGACTTATGTAACTAAAGATGTTCAAAATGATCATTAAAAAGAAGATCAATCTACAAGTTTTTCAATATAGTATTGAAGCACAAAAGGGAAGTACTGAAAAACTTACCTTGAACTCGTTTATGCTAAGAGGTTAAAAAACTGTGACAAGAGCGAAAGAAATCCACAGGAAGCGTTTGAATCTGAGAAAACTACATCATCGTTCACAACCATAACAACAATTGCCCCCAAAAGGAGGGAAAATACAGAAAAATTGAGGAATTAGAAAGACCCATTGAAGGATTTGGGCAAATACAAATAGAGAAGAAATCTCGTTAGAGAGAGAAAGAGAGATAGAGAGATAGAGAGAGAGAGAGAGAGAGAGAGGGGGGGAATCAGTACTTAAACTGCCATGAACTGGAACAACGAAGAGAACTCAGCAAAATTATTTTGATTTTCTTTTACTTTATTTGGTTTGAAAAGTTTTTGTATTTCGTTATTACAATATTCCGTTCTGTGGGGGCAGATAATTCCGCCCAACACTTTTTTACAAAAATAGTCTGTCGGTTCCATAAACCCGACGAGCTATTGTTTTTGATAAAATTTTGTGTTGTCAAATCCGGGGAATTTTTATTTTTATTTTTATTTTTTTAAATGGATAATGCTAAACTTCCAGTAAATTCCTACATAATTTCCTACTGAAAGCTAATCCGACGGTCGAACTATTTTTCATACCCTCGTGATTTGCATCTATCCCAAAGTGGTATGCATCCACCGTAGATTGTAACTTCGGTAGGAAATTCTATAGGCTTTTCGGTAACCCTAGCATTACCATTTTTAAATATTGCCCAAGATACATATTTTATATGGCGAACATTATGATATATAGGTATGTAAGAAGTGCAGAAAAAATTGTTAAATACATCTAATCCACCAACATAACCGCCATTAAAGGGTTATCGAATAGTACCTGTAGCATTAAAAGGGATTCTAATTGAATTTTTTTTCTTTCCGATTAATACCAAGATGAGTTGATCATTTTCTTTTCTCTCAATTTTTTGTGTGTGTGTGTGCTTTTTTTAAACAAAAAAATCTTTTTGCTATGTGTACTCTCATAAGTAATTAAACTCGAGAGCTCAACAACAATATTTTTTGTTATATGAGGCTATTGCGCGCTCAAATACAAATATAAGAAAGGGCATAAGAGAGTGGATGTCATTAATGGGCGAAGAATACATCCACTAACAGCCAAAGAGAAGCGCCATGCATGAATGACGTATAGAAGAGAGAGAAAACAGCGACTTGCAAGTACTGAAAGATTAATAATCGACAATAGAAAGTACCCAAACGCTCATTGATTGTGCACTATCCTTCAACATTTTTCAAAGTTATTAGATGCATGCAAGATTTGAACTCAGATAGATTGGATAAGTAAATACACTTTCCAAGCTAACTTTTTAGAGAATGTTCTTTCATTAATGGACTTCTGAATGTGTTGAAAATCGTTGAAGAACATCATCAGAATGTGAAACATGGAAGAGGGAGTGTATATTTTCATGGTATTTCAAATAAAAATACATATAAAGGATTTTCTCGGAATGAAAATATAATTTCGATTTCAAAACTTGAACCAAACACCAACTTAAAATATAATTCTAAGGATCACATTCAATTCTTACGGACCAAACATGGCCAAAGGGCTTAAAGGCCTAAGGGTCTAAGGTTATGTTTGGACACTCAATAAATAAGAAAATCGAAGATGCGTATCTACACGCACTGTTAAAGGATTATGACATCCACTCCAAAAAAAAATTAGAGATCAAAATGGTGGATGAATCAATATAGTTATTATATAGTTATTTATGGAAGCTGACATCGAAAAGTGAGATAAGAGTAATTGTAAAAGTTAGTCTTTTAAGTTGACTTTATAGAAATAACAAATAGATAAAAGCTATCAAATTTAGTCAAACTCATTAAACAAATAATTGTTTAAAATTTTGTTGTTCCCCACCTTGAAATCCTAACCACTTCTAACGGTACAACCGCATTTTTGTTCGGGTCGTTTTTGTCGAACATCGTTTCTCGATCATCAAAGGTCATGAGTATAGAAGATGATGAGTTCTTCGAGGTAAACCAAGTAATGGAAGAGTTGCACTTAAAAATTACTTTGGAGAGAGTATTAGTTCCACTATTCCTCCTAAAGAAACTCAAACATATCATTTTTCGGTAAGAGGATCAATCTTTAAATTTTTTTCGAGTTTTCAACCGAAGAAAATAAAATCCAAAATTGTGACATGTTAGCTCTTAACAGTGAGAACAATTCAGAAAGTTCACATACGAAGGGTGTGAACAAATCAGAAGGTTCACATATAAGGGTGTGAACAATTAAAAATTTTAACACTTTATGGGTTAAACATTTAAAAAAGGTTCACGCTGTAATAGTCGAACATTGTGAAAATGTTCGGCTAGGGATGGTCGAATAATTTTAAATTGTTCGACTGTTATAGTTTGAATATATCATCGTCCCAGTTATTTTTTAAAACTTGAGTTAAAACTTACAAAAAACACAAAAGAACATGAATTCAGCATAGATTTAGCTCTAAAAAATGAAAAAACTAAAAAATATAAATAAAACTAACTAAAAACTCGATTTACTATAAGTTTTAGATTTCAGGGTGTTGAGACAGAAATTTTTTTTAAGGGTTTTAGGTTAAGTTTTAGATCTGAATAAGTTTTGACTCAAAGATAGCTCCAATAATTTCTTTGTATGTTCTTATTCAAATATAATAGCTCTTATTTGCCTTTATCTCGTTTTTAGATGTCTTCCTTACTAATTTTGTTATAAATATGCTCTTTTGAATGTGTTACTTGCCGTACTGAAAATGTTCTTTTTTAAAATTATTTCGCTGATAAAGTCAAGATGGAAAGTAATGTATGCGCACCAAACCACTATCTAAATCCACTACACTTTATCGGTATGATAATTGATAAATAGTGGGAGGTTAATAGTGTTGGCCATCATAGTGTAGACTAGTGCAATATATAAGCATGTTTATGCCTCTGATAAAAAAAATTATGTTCATACCTTATTAATTATTATATAAAAAAGTTAGGTCCACAAGATTATATCTTACATAAGAAACTTTAGTGAGATTATACAAGGAGAATGGATCAAATGATCCATTTCAAAGATAATCCAAGGTTTGATTTCTGGTGAAGATATTCTAAATCAACGTAGAGATCAGCCCTTAAAAAATGGGCAAATTTTAAGTATCTGTTTTTGACTGGGTTGATTTCATTTCAACTTTTAATGGGATCATAAATTTTAGAATGAGTTGATTTTGGAATATGATAATCTAAATATTGAGGAGAATATCGTCACTGCTAATCGGCTCTTGGATTTTTTTGTGTGGCCCCCATAGCCATGGGTTAGTTATGAGATTGATCATTTAATATACATAAATGATTTTTGGTCCGATGGTTTTACAAAAGTGGTGTCTTATCTAGCAGAGTGATACCCACCACTTTTCTTCTTTCAAAATTATTTTGAAAGGGTTAGTGAGACCGACCATGCCACATAAGCATCGGGCACAACTTTTGTAACTTGGTCGATACAAACAGCACTACTGTTTAATATATCTCTTCTCTTATGTAAACTTTAATTCTATAAAAACAATAATATTTAGAGAGTTAAATAATTGTTGCACCGGCCTGGAATCAAACCTCGGTACTAGGTATCATAGATAATGCATATATAAATGACAGTTTAAAGATTTAATCAAATAAAAGTAATTAGCAACTAATATCATTGGAGTCCATGAGGCACTTCAACTTGATCCATTTTCACACACCTTTTATAAATGTACTTAAAGAACTTCAAGATGCATTTTTTGTTATTTTTTCCACATATGGTATTTTTTTTTTTTTTTCTTTTCTTGGTTTCAACTGATTGAGACTAAGATACCTAGGATTAGTAAGAGACAAGTACATAGATTTGTTTAAACTCTCTATTGGGTGTGTGGTTGGTGGTGCTTAAAAAAAAAGTTGGTGGTGCTTAAGCTTTTGGATGAAATTAAATCAAAATTCAGGCAAAGTGCATGATGAGAGCACCCCAACTTTGAACAGAAAGAAAGAAATACATGAGCTTTTTTCAGCCAAACCCACTTATATATAAGTGGAAGAAGGGTGGTCCAAGTGGGTTTTTTTTTTTCAAAATATAGTGGAAGCTCACCAACAATTTGACCAAGACAATAGCACCAATGGTACAAGTTAACTTTTAGTTTCATATTAAATCCAATATTTATTTATTTTATTTTCTTGTTATTATATTCTTTGAATGATCTCACAGGATATGGTCAACTAAATAAATATTGTTGGATCTACATCCATCTCTGCCAAACTACAGAAAAAAAAAAAAAAAAAAAAGGTGGGATCTCATGCTCCCGTGAGTAGGCTTTCAAACCCATTTCCTTGGAGGAATTCATGACACGTGTGTCACTCACGGTTTAATCTGTCCGAACTTTCAACTTTAGTGAGAGGCTATTTGGCTCCAGCTCTCTCGCTCCTGCGCTTCACTAGTTTCACTACAATAATTCTCCGAAGCATAAGTTATTGTTCAATTGGATGCTCCGAAAATCAAAATTGCTCAAGATATGATCTCTTTTACCAGGGTCTCAAATTGACTTCTTCGTTCTTCTAAGAATAATCCTAGGAACCTCCAATTTGGTATAGGCTGTCTTAGACCTCTTTCCCTTATTAATAATGTAGAAGACCACTTGTTAGAATGGTTGGAAATATAGTTGTCTAAATTGTAGGTTCTGGTTTCGAGTACCACAAAAGGATTCATCTAATTCAAAAAAACAAAAAAAGTCAAAATAAACACAAAATTATCTTAAGAATTGATAATAATTATATTAATTTGATAAGTGGTAATTAATAAACACTGTCATGTGGCAGTCTAACAAAGAGTTATTGATGTTTTATGCACCAAACAGTTTCATCTAAAATATATAATAGGGCTCTTCTTAATGAACAGTACCGACTCGGGTAGCTTAAGCCGAGTTGAATGTGATAAAGGAGGAAAGAGAAAGAGCTAGGAATGAGGAGAGAGAAAGGGGAAAATGTACGGCTCTAGTTTCGGCTAAAAATGAGCCGAACTGAAGCCGCCTCCGGACTCCGTTTGTCCTTGTAATTGCGTACTGTTTTGGGCCACAACTTAAAACTTTGAAAAAAAAAAAAAACAGTAAATGATTTCTCTTCCTTCACAAACTATTCACCGTCTTCTTCGTCCATCCAGGCTTCAAACTCTTCTATCTTCCCTTTACTCGATTTAATCCGAGATTCAAAAGAAGAGAAAATGGAGAATCAGAACAGGTCTTCTATACCATTTTCGTCGACCTTTGAAAACGTATAGAGAAGGGGATTCAAAATTGCATCTTTACCATTTACATTCACAGGTGCTTTAGGTTTAGGGTTTTACATTATTCCTCTTTATACTTAAAGTCTTAAACATCTCTTGCATAATGCATTCTCTTTCATTTTGTGTTAATCCCATTACTGATTTGTTAAATTTTTCTTAAAGCTAGGGTTTTATGTTATTAACATCAGGGTTTTTTGTTCACCCATTTTATCGGGTTAGGAAAGTTGAAAAAGGGAAAATACAGGAGTAAAAACTCACAGATGGTTTTGGTTTCAATAGGAAGCTTGGTGGTTTCGAAACCATTGTCGTGAATCGATCAGTTTGAGGCGGTGGACATGTTTTAGGCAGTGTTTGAGTCCCTTTGAATTTAGGAGGTCCTAGGTCGTCCCAAAGTGTGTGGAAACTCATATGATTGAGGAGGAGAAAATTTGAATCAATTACTGGAGTTCTTAAAGGTCAAGGAGATGTAAACCTAGGGTTTTGGTCTTCTTGTGTACTTCTTGGTTGTAGTAAGGGTGGCGTTTTGAGGTGAGAGATCTCTGTAATTATCCTTATTATTTGTTAATTAAATTGATAATGCTTTCGTCCAAAGTTTTTATCAGAGTTTGGAGTTTTCTTTGTAGATCTTGTGCCTTGTGTGTTTGGTTCTGTTTTTCATCTTATTTTTCATTTTTGTTCATCTTTCTACATAACCGATCACTGGGCTAGGACCTAAATATCCTAACAATTAGTTTCAGAGCTGTGTTGAAGTAGAAGATGGCTACAAGAGTTTCGAACTCCACGAAGTTTGAAGTAGAGAAGTTTGATGGGCTGATCAATTTTGGCCTGTGGCAGATTCAAGTCAAGGATATGTTGATCCAACACGGTTTGATCAAGGCGCTGAAGGGTCGTGAAGGAAAACTCGATGCGATAAGACGACGTATGGGATGATTTGGATATGAGGGCTGCAAGTAAGATACGGTTACTTCTTGCCAAGAATGTCTTAGCAAACAATTCAAAAATCAGTAGCACTAAAGAGCTTTGGGAGAAACTGAAAAGTTTGTATCTGATAAACTCTCGTTCTAATAGACTATTCTTAAAGGAGCAGTTTTACACACTGAAAATGAGTGGAGGTACATCTATTTCAAATCACCTAAGTATTTTGAATTTAATTTTTTATGAACTTGAAGAATTAAGAGTGAAAGATGAAGATGAGGACAAAGCACTTCGCCTCCTCTTGCCTCTTCCATCATCTTATAAACATACTGTAATGTGCTTAAAGCAAAGAAAAGAGGCTTTAAGTCTTTTTGAGGTTACTGGAGCACTCTTGTTCGAAAAGAAAGAAAAGAATAAATGGGCTAGTAGAGTAGGCCAAGGTTTATATGTTGGTGAGAAGAAGAAGAAGAAAAACATTTGCTAGAAGTGCGGGCAATTGGGTCACTTAAAATGGGGTTGCACAGGGAAAGGTAATTAGTTGGCTAACCATGTTGAGAACGTTGATTGTGACAATGGTGAAGTTTTTTTGACTATTGTTGATATTGGTCATGAAAATGACTGGATTTTGGATAGCGGTGCCACGAGGCATATATGTGCATACCAGTCATATTTTGATAGGTATATGGGTGTGGTGGTGGTATTGTGTTGATTGGCGATAACTCGGAACTACGAATGATGGGAGTTGGTGAAATTCACATTAGGATGTTCAATGGTAAAGTTCAAACACTCCAAAAAGTTCAACACGTGCTGAGGTTGAGTCGAAATCTAACTAGTCTTTCCCAATTAGATTCTGATGGTTTGAAGTATCGATGTTTTAGTGGAGTACTAAAAGTTTATCAAGGAGCTATAGTGATCATGAAAGAAAGTCTTTGCAGGGGCTTGTACACTCTGGTAAAGTCAGAAGTGGGTGGAACAATGGATGAACCTATGTCGTTAGTTGGATCTGTGATGTCTCATGGGAGTTTGGTAGTGGGTGGAGTTCTAAATGCTCGGATGATCAAAAAGTGGGTTCTGAAGATTACTTTTAAGTCCAAGGGTAACTTAAACTTGGCAAGTCATCATCATAGATGATCGACGACCGAAAAGGTGGGTAATGGGAGCATGATGATTCGATTGTTTTAAAGAAGCGGGAACGACGCCTATGTGTTCAACGAACAAGCAAGTAGCTGATTTGGTGGGTGGTAGTTGCCAAAAAGTTAGAGATTTATAAGAGTTTTTGGCAAAAGGTGAAATCAGGGACCTTTCTTTTCGATACCAAGATGTTGGTTTCGAAAGCAGGTCAGTTGTTTCAAAACCAAATTGCGGAAAAACTCATAGATGGTTTTGGTTTCGAAAGGAAGTTTGGTGGTTTCGAAACCATCGTCGTGGATCGATCAGTTTAAGGCAGTGGACGTGTTTTAGGCGGTGTTTGAGTCCCTTTGGGTTAATTTAGGAAACTTCTATTTGTGTGTGGGTTTAAAAATTTATAAATAAGGAGGTCCTAGGTCGTCCTAAAGTGTGTGGAAACTCATATAATTGAGAAAGAGAGAATTCGAATCAAGATTGGAGTTGTTAAAGATCAAAGAAAGGTAAACCTAGGGTTTTGGTCTTCTTGCATGCTTCTTGTGTGTAGTAAGGGTGACGTTTTGAGGTGAGAGTCTCTGTAATTATCCTTATTATTTGTTAATTAAATTGATCGTGCTTTCGTCAACAGTTTTTACCCGAGTTTGGAGTTTTTCTCTTAAATCTTGTGCCTTATATGTTTTGTTCTATTTTTCATCTTATTTCTCGGTCTTATTCATCTTTCTACGTAACCTAGCACTGGGCTAGGACCTAAAAATCCTAACAATTTTGACATCTTCAATGTTTTTCTAGCTACAACAAATAAAACATCGAGACAAATAGCTAAACCTGACCTGATCCAAATCCTTTCAAGAATTTATATGTAGTCTAAATAAGAGCAAATTCTCTGTTTTAAAACGCCAATGATACTTGAACTGTCGCTTTGCATTATAACCCTCCCATTTTCCATATAGACTGCACCTTCTGCAAACTCGAGGTCTTCTAATCGGTGGGTCACCCATAATGTCGTTACCTCCCTTGAACCACCCTAAGAGTTTTTAACTGCCTTTATCACCCTAATCTAAGAAATAATGCAAATCTATTTTTTTAACTAAATTTTTGGCAATGACAAGAAACTATTACCATCTAATTAATACAAATATCGCCTCTTATGGTAAGACTTGGCACAAAGAAGTGACAGGTAGCCCAAGTTCTTTAGTATTTTATCTCTTTCTTACCCTTCAAAAAACTTAAATTTTTTTTTTAGCATGTATACTTTTAAATAAATATGAGTAAGGCTGAGGGATATCTGACAAGGACCAATACGATGTTGTTCCATATCCTACAAAGAATAAGAATCCTGGGGACTTTGAAAGGTTTGATTATTATAAAGATAGCCCCAACACAATATCACCCATCAAAGCAACAATATAATTAACTTCAACAGTGTTAATCATGAGAGCGGTTCTGGTGATATCGTTATATTGACATCACTTGTAACACCCCAAATTCTGAATCACGGGTAAATCCCGAATTTCAAGATTCAAAATTCGTGTGTTAACTCACCATAAAGAAGAACCTATCTATATATATATCTTTATAAGCCTCCTACCCATTTTTCTTAAGGTAATAGTGGAGGGTACCTGCAAAACAAAAGAAAACACTCCGACGCCTAAGTTAGTATTGTACCATTTATAGGAAAAATAAATAATATACTTTTAGCTCATGAATGGTCAAATATTTATAGTTTGAGAATATTTTATGCTGAACCGTCATTACGGCTGCCTACGTACCCTTTAGGGATCAAGCATTACGTAGTTCATAACTTTAAACAAAAATACTTTCAGCTAGGTCTCTATTACAGTTCAACAACTTTAGATAAATCAAAACTATAGTAAATAAACTTGAAAAAAATTATCAAATTTTAACATAAACAAGATATATTTATCTAGTTTTTGACACATCAAGCGGATCCTTAATCAGATCTTCACTTAAAGAGAAGTAACTAAATTATCAAACATATACCAGAAATTCTACTAATGTAAAGACTTGTCTAAAAGAGATAGAATTTAACCAAGACGAATCATAAATCTAAAAATAGTATTGGTAACCCTTTACCTTTTCTATGATATATATATATGTATATATTAACAAATAAATATATGAAATATTTACCAATCCAACGGTAGATCTTTGGTCCACACCCTTCAATTAACCAACTACTTATAATTTAAAGTAGCAACTCCAGCAGGGTTTTTATGATGGATCAAGGAATGGACCTGAAAATTTTACAGTAGTATTTAATATATCCCATAATAATTGTGTAAAAATATTAGACAGATCCAACGGTAGGTTTGAGAGTAATGAATTTCTCATTTTAAACTTACTATTTTTGTCCCTCTAACAAAGATGACGATTTTTACTGTGATTGGAGTACTTAAACTTCTCCAAATAAGTTGATATTTTAAACAAGTATACTTTATTATCTCATCTACATTATACTCAATTTTTAGGACCATCCGACGGTCTAATCTTGAGCAATGACTAATTTCTTCTTCTCTCTTTTCTTCCTCCTTAGAGTTATTCCAAGGAGAATTAGTAGCTCCTCCTTTGATTTGCTTCCAAATCAAGTATAAAAACTCTCTTTATGATATTGAAAATACTTATTTCTAATTGAAAACTCTCTTCCTATTTCTCTCTTTCTATTTCTCTCTTCTTTCTTATCTCCCTCCCCCCTTCATTGTCTTCACAAACTACCTCTTTATATAGGTGAAAAATGGAATCATAAGGTGGTGGATAAAAATAAAATTAATGGTGGTAGATTAGCCACTACAATGGTGGACTAGCCACCACTTAGTGGTGGTAGACTAACCATTATACTTAGTGGTGGTAGTGATTGTAGTATATATACCACTATCTAGTGGTAATGGAGGTGGATATTAGAAATAATCTTTATTATTATTATTCTTAATCAAATATTTAATAAAAATAGTAAATACTAGATAAATTTTTGTGTACTAAAATTTTGATGTGACTTATGTCCCTAATTTAATGTTTTGAAGACATGTACCAATCAAAATGATCTTGTGGATTAAGTCAAGAGTTTTGAGTGAATAAACATTATTCCTTAATAAATTATCTATATGTACATGTTATACTAATATGACCATAACTCCTAGACCACAAGTCCGAATATGACCCACCATACCATTCTGAAAACTAGATTTAAAGGGCTACAACTTCACCAGAAATAGCCTAAGGCCAATTTGGAACATAAGATATCCAAAAATGAGTTTAAAGTATACTGATGAACATATATACGAAAATATAAATAATAACCTATAAAATGTTGAGTTGTCTTAACCCAAAACAAGTAAAGATGGGCTTAGCCCATTTAACCTATAGTTTCATTGCCAAGTCCATTACCTAGATTATTGGGTTAGCCCATCTAACCCATACATAAATATGTATATATAGATCTTATTACAAAAGATTACTAAACAAAAGATAATTCAATTTAAGATAAATTTATAATACTAGTTATTGGGTTAGACATAAGGCGAATTTGAACTAAAAAATTCAGGGTATTACATCACTGTTACATTGGCCTGTGGGAGCCACATCTAGATGAATCAAGGACTGGTTTTTTGTGAGGATATACTCGTTAACATGTAGATCATCCTCCCCAAAATCTGCTAATTCTAAAACTTATAACCCATATCCGTTGATGCATCTTAATGATAAAAATGAATGATTCAACAACTATTGATTTTCAATAACTGAAGTATGGGTTACAAGTTTTAAAAAGGGCTGATTTTTTGTGAGGATGTTCTCCTCACCATGTAGCATCCTCAATGGAAATCAACCCTTGGATCATCTTCATATGGGCCCCACAGGCTATTGTAACCAAAAAATGTAACGGTGTTGTCAATATACTGATGTCACCAAAACTGCTCTTGTTAATCATGGCGATGGAATGTGTCAATAGACTAACATTTACAACTTTACAAAAATGTTAAAATAAGAAAAGAAAAAGAAAGAGATTGTTTCCTAAAGCTACTGCATTAAATAAGTCATTATTGAGAAGTCATTGCAGATATTAGATATTGTAATAATAGAACCTAATTGCTAGTAACCTGAGACTTGGGATACCCACAATCTTCTATTAATTTTACTGAAAATGATCAGAGACCTCAAGAAGTTTATTTATTTAATCAATCACATAGTTAAAACATGACACATTAAAAGAAATACATGATCAGTTTCATTGAGAAATGTTGTAAGCTCATCTAGTAACAACACTTCATGTTGTGTGAATGGGCAGAAATCTACCCTATAACCCAAGATCGATTACATCAACACAAAATATGGCCGAACTTGTAAACTCACAAAATACAAAGATTTATGTGATTCGATAATTTTTCTACATCCACAGACAACATAGATCAATCTTTATACAATATCAGAAAATACAATAGATAAACCTCACACCCAATATAATACACTCACTTCTGTATAACACCCCTCACTTTTGCTCTACACATTTTGTGTACACAACTGCACTCAGACTATCATCTGGTGCCTTGCATACTATTAGACTCAAACGACTCTCAAATGGTGTATCCCTCTCTCTCTCTCTCTCTCTCTCTCTTTATCTCTCTCTCTGAGATGGTGTGGTGCTTCTCTCTTTCTCTGAAGGTGTTATTCCTTGTTGATGAAGAGCTCTATTTATAGGCTCTTCATTAACAACAACAACAAAGCGTCCGGTATAATAAACTTAGCCAAAAGTAAACAACGAAAAGTAGTGCATCCTACCGAAAGCATCACTAGCCAAAAACTTAGAAGGGATAAACAATAAGTCAAAATCTTGACATTCAACAAAGTTAGTAGGGGACATGGGTTACTGTTCACAACAGTAACCCACCAAAAGTAACCCCCCAATACCAACAATCTCCACCTTGGCAAGATTTTTCAAGCTTTTCTTCAAATTATCTGATTTCTTCATCTAGGCATAAAAACTGGATTATTCAACGTTAATGCCTGCAAACAAACTCTACTATCTTCAATTACTCTACCGGTGCCTTCAACTTGGTAGGAAATCTTCATCATGCAATTGATTCCATCTACCTGCTACTGACTTGTAAAGTCTTCAAATCGGCTTCCGTTATCTTGAGAAAACTTTAATTGTCGTAACGCGACTTCAAATGGCATACTAACTGCTTCTGACTAAAAGTCTTCAACTGTCTTTATAAGACTTCAACTTGCCTCCAATAACACTAGTAAATGATAATCACCCATCGGTGCTCCAGTCCTCCACGCTGCTCAAACTGCACTCGAAAAATGCCAATCACCAGATGGTGCAACAAATGTATCTAATGATACCAATCACCCGGAGGTGCTCCACGTGCATTGTAAGATGCCAATCACTCAGTAGTGATGATCACATCGAATAATACCAATCACCTAAAATAGGTGCAACCAATTGTGCTATTAGGCACCAATCATCCAAAGATGCTGCAAATGCGTATAATGTTAATAGAGTTCAGGTTGTTCTTGAATTTCTCTCCCATCACCAATTTGGCGATCATTCATGTCACGCCCCGCTCACACGTGTACCAATATTGTCCCTGCTTTAGCCACCACACGCAGTACAGGGTTTTGTTCTTGGCGAGAGCCCAACCCAGTCCTGGCCCAACTTAATGACAACCAGTCTAACCTAGGCTCACCCAAAAGGCCTCGGTACCCTATAAGACAGTTTGTGAACTCATAGCCCAGTCTCTGGACACTCTCCTAGGCGATGTGGGACTTTACACCACCCACCACCCCATAGGATGAGCCGTCCTCGGCTCTGATACCATAAATGTCA
>MVGT01002482.1:61143-135474 GCA_002174775.1 Macleaya cordata
GTCTTCCAGGGTACCGAGGCCTTTTGGGTGAGCCTAGGTTGGACTGGTTGTCATTAAGTTGGGCCAGGACTGGGTTGGGCTCTCGCCAAGAACAAAACCCTGTACCGCGTGTGGTGGCTAAAGCAGGGACAATATTGGTACACGTGTGAGCGGGGCGTGACAATTCAACATACGCCACAAACACTCCAACTTGGAGTTCTACGAAACACACACACACAGATAAAATCTACCACATATATATTTCTGCATTAGTATAAATTTCTTGAATTGCTTGTACCACTCCCTTGGAGATTGCTTCAAACTGTATAACAACTTCTGAGATTTATACACCTAATTCTAATTACCAGCAATTCTTCACTCCTCTGGCTAAGTCATATGGATCTCCTATTCCAAATAACCTTGCAGAAACTCTGCCTTTATATCGAGTTGATCAAACTCGATATGAAATTATGCAATCAAAACCACCATATTTCAAATATACACATTATTCACTACTGGAGAACAAATTGTAAAACAATTTGATGCCTTCCTGCTATGCATAGCCTTCATCTACCAAACTAGTTTTGATTATCACTCTGCTGGTTCCTGGAGATCTTTCCATTCCGGAGTATACCCATTTACACCTAATTGTCATCTTCATCTTGGATAATTGAACCAGTACCCAAGTTTTGCTATTGTGAAGAGACTGAATCTCCCCATCCAATTCTTTCTTCCACTCCAAGCTTCTTTTCTGCTTCTGTGGAAGAAAGATCTCCATCAACGATCAGTACTGTATATTCTACCACTTCTATGAACTAGGTTGGTTCACGAACATCTCCTTATAATCCATTAACCACAATTTGATGGTTGTTTTAGAGGCGCTTGAACTGCAACCTCTATTTCTTTATGTCTGTCTAAACAAACCAATCTAGATCAACTTGAAATTTTAATAAACTCCACTTACTCTTGACATATTTATGTCTTCCTCTCATTTTTCTGAAATCTTCAACATCGTAGTCGCAATAAATCTCACTTCACTGCTTATCATGTTCTTTGTAAATTGAGATGCTATTGCTTGTATCCCTTCCTTGTAATAAGCAGTGCAACCAAATACTAGTGAGAAAATAAAATCATAAATAAGGATTTTCAGACCATACCTCTATCGGAATCGCTTGTCCGATCTCTATAGCAAGTGACTAATCAATGAAATGACACACACAAGTTAATGTCTTAGCCCATAATACATTGTCCGATCCAACATTAGATAACCAATACCGTACCATCTCCAGTAGAGTACGGTTTATGCGTCTTGTTACCTCATTCTTCTGTGCAGTCTTCTTTACTGTGAATTACGCTCGAGCCATTCATCTTCTTCACAGTTCATATAAGAACATATCAGACTCATACTCACCACTATCGTCTGATTATTACATCAATTTTGGTATCAGAGCCTCGTGCGCTCTTAGATTGTAAGACGAGATATTTTTTATGGATCGTGTGGTACACAAATATTCTAGAGAGAGAAAATAGTTTCTATTTTGGTATCAAAGCTGTTAATCCTTATGATTCTTGTGGGTTCTAGTTCAACACTCGAAAAGTGGTTCCGGTAGTGGTTAGATATTTATTTTTGGTTCTTATTTACTAATATTTAATTCTTACTAGCATGTAGCAACTAATGCTAAAAATAAAAAAAAATCAACGGACAAAAAACAATCTTGATTTTTTTTAAGGGGACTATTGGCCAAGTACAATATTGAATTTGTTGGTAAACCGGTTTCAGTCCTACCAGAAATATCAAAGTAGCCAAATTTGGAATTGTTATAATACATTCGCTTCCCTTTAGAGGCGACCAAGAAAAACATCACTTTGGGTAAACAAGGTGTAAGAATAAGTGGGTATTAATTAAAAATAAAATGCAACTAAAATTTTTAATTTAAAAAAAAAATAAGCATTTTGTACATTTGGTTGAAAACTCAAATTTTTAAATTTTTCGAGAATTTGACTGTTCACTGGGATACCATTTTTTAAGGCTGAGGTTCAGCCTTTTTTTTTTTGGTATATATTATGGTTTTCATGGCACCCCCTCAATGATGTTTCTGTTTCTTTCAAAACAGTCTCCCCCTTTTAATTACCCTAAAAAATAAAAGAAAATAAAAAATATAAAAAAATCTCATGATGTCTAGAATAGAGAAGAAGAGATAACAATTAATTATCATCAGCGGAAGAATAATTTGGAGAATAATTTGGGATACAATTCAATAAAAACATTTACCAAAATATAGAATAAAATCAGGTAAAGTAACACACTATACCCCACACTCCTTAGAGCCTATCGTCCTTTCCCCCAAAATACATGGCCCACCCACCACGGAATTCCCGAATTTGGATTTAAATTCTTCTCTGCAAAACCACACAATCGACCCACAGATAACTGGCCCACTCACAATGTCGATCCCAGAATTTGACACTTCTAACGACCCGCCAAGTCTGGCCTTTTAGGCCACCTCACACTGTCCATCCAAGTCAAGGGCCCAGGATTCCCCACCAATATCACTAACGGGAGCTCTGATCGTGGATTACACTCCTGGCACAACTCAATCAGTGGACATCCTGCAACTAGTTTCCATCCCAGACCCTCTAACGATCTCACCCAGACCCATTCGTTGGGCTTCCCCATGTATATACCCAGGTTATACCCCTAGGTCTTTGCCTATGAGCTGGAGTTCCCTCCGATCAGAACCAGTTGTCTACCATAATCCCCACCACCCCTCCCACCTATTCAACCAAACCCCACACTACCAACCTAACCCAGTCTACGACACTGACTCATCTATTCCCACACTGAATCGATTCTCGGCTGAAATTGATAGGCTCATAAAGTTAGGTGATGAAGCAGGAATTGCTTTCTCTCTTAACCTTGACTTATCAAGATCAGTCATTGGTAAGCTAATTAATGAAGATGGTCATGTTGATAGGCTATCTTTTAGCTTTACTCCACAAAATACAGAGCCAACATTGAATGAAAATTATGCTATACTCACTCTCATTGACCCGATTGATGATGAGAGCAAATGTATCCCCTGTCCGATTTCAGTATCCCAACCAGAAGACTTCCTCGAAGATGGAGGTAGCATGCTCTTTGAGGAAGATTCAGAGAACGTTAGTACAATTCCAGAATGCTCTCCGAAGTCATCTTGGGACTCAAACTCCTCTCCACCTGGTTTTAGTCGTAACTTGGGGCCCATTATCCTACCTGATAGCATTGGGGATGAGGCTGAATGCTCATCTCTCAGTATGGATGTTCCAGTTCCACCACCCTCTTTATCAATCATTACTCCGCCAGATAAAACCATACGACTGCTAAGGGAGTCAAGAAGACTCAATGTCTCTATCAATACTTGCCTAGAACTAAAAAATAGTTGCACAAGAACCCTCCGCAACACGGCCACCAAGAGTTCCAAATGAACTTTAAAATACTCTCTTAGAATGTTCGAGGACTAGGTTCCCCAACGAAAAGAATTGGGGTTAAAAAGGTTATCAGACACTCCCGTGCTCATATTATATTTTGCAAGAAACCAAAATGGTATCATGTACAAATAATGATATTTTTGAAATTTGCGGTCGAAGAGATTGGGATTGGGTGGCTTCACCCTCTCTAAGAGCTTCTGGAGGCATTTTAATTATATGGGATCCAGCTGCTATCAATGTTCAATCCACAATGGAAGGTGTGTTTTCTCTATCTATTGAATGTGTTAATGTTTTTGATGGTTTTCACTGGCTTCTTACAGGAGTATACGGGCCGAACCACACGAAGCTCCGAAAGGACTTCTGGGAAGAGTTATACGAGCTTAGAGGTCTATGGGAAATCCCTTGGTGTATCGGTGGTGACTTCAATGTCATCAGAAAATGCGAAGAGAAGAATAATCCGGGTAGAATCACACGAAGTATGAAAGACTTCTCCGACTTTATTCTCGACAAAGAGCTAATTGACTTACCACTGAAATGCTCCAAATTTACTTGGACTAATGGTCAGGATCCTCCTACTTTAACTAGAATTGAAAGGTTTCTTATTTCTCCAGCATTTGAACATAAATATCCATATGTCTCTCAGTTAGCTAAGACTAGACCTACCTCTGACCATATCCTACTCATTCTTGATGCATCTGACCCCTCTTGGGGTCCAACCCCATTTAGGTTTGAATCCATGTGGTTCGACCATCCGGGATTCATGGAAAAGCTTTAAGAATGGTGGGATTCCTTCCATTTCATAGGCTTCGCTAGTGAAATCTTTTGGGAAAAGCTAAAATCACTTAAGTTGAAAATAAAAGAATGGAACAAAACTGTCTTTGGTAATCTGGATACTAAGATTCAACTCTGTTTACAACAGATAAAGGACATTGACACCATAAAAGAATCTGTGCATCTCAGCCCAGACCAAATGTCTCTTAGGGCCCAATGCAAATCAGATTTCGAATCCTTAACCAGGCAACAAGAAACCTCTATGCAACAGAAGTCTTGTATTAACTGGTTGAAGGTGGGCGACAAGAATACGCCTTTCTTTCACAAATCTGCATCTGCTCGCAGACGCAGTAATAGGATTCTAGAGCTCTTCTTTGATGGAGTTCTCTCTACAGACCGTAGGAAAATCCAAGAGCACATCGTTGATTATTTCACTAAACTCTTCACTGAGGATTTCAACCCTAGACCAATCTTGGGTGACCTAGATTTTAACTCTATTTCTACCTCTGAGGCCAATATTTTGGAGAACCACTTCTCCAAAGAGGAGGTCCTAGCTGCTCTTAAGGACCTTGGAGCCGAAAAAGCTCCAGGCCCCGATAGATTTCCAATCATCTTTTTTAAAAAGTGTTGGTCCTTCATTAGGATCGATTTCTTGAGAACTATAGATGAATTCTGCTTTCAAGAGGCTATTGACCCTAGACACAACGTCACCTTCATTACCCTGGTGCCAAAAAAAGATCACACTGAAACCATCAAGGATATTATACCAATTAGCCTTCTCACTAGCACTTACAAGGTTATATCAAAAATTCTGGCTACAAGATTGAAGCTCGTAATGCCAAAATTAATCTCACAACAACAATCTGCCTTCATTGCCAGTCGTCAAATAGTTGATAGCATTCTTATAGCTAACGAACTAGTGGATTCCAGATCTAAATCAACTCTTCCTGGTTTGGTCTGTAAAATAGATCTCGAAAAAGCGTTTGATAGGGTAAGCTGGTCCTATTTGGAGTCTATACTCCAAAAAATGGGTTTCGGTCAGAAATGGTGTAACTGGATGAAATTCTGCTACTCCTCAGCCTCATTCTCTGTGCTGATTAATAGTTCATCCTTTGGTAACTTCTCTGCCACTAGAGGTCTCAGACAAGGTGACCCTCTTTCTCTACTACTGTTCAACATTGCAATGGAGGGCTTCTCCAAATTCATTGATAGAAGTGCGTCCATTGGTAAGATATCAGGTTTTACGGTCTCTGAAAATGGTAATCCCATTGCCCATCTTCACTATGCTGATGACTCGATTTTTTTCAATAATACTTCTTGGCTAGAGCTATATAATCTAATGAGCCTTCTTAAGTGTTTTGAAGTTGTTGCAGGTCTCAGGGTCAATCAATCCAAAACTAAGCTCATCGGTATTGGTAATACCCCCCTAATCCAAGAATGGGCTGATCGACTGGGTTGTTGCATTGAAAGGCTTCCTTTCTCATACCTTGGCCTCCCTCTAGGAGCAAGAGCCAAGTCCTCGGCTATCTGGGACCCAGTTATAGAGAAATTCGAAAGGAAACTCTCCACTTGGAAGCGGAATCTACTTTCAAAAGGGGGTCGTCTAACCTTAATCAAGAGTTGTTTATCTAACTTAGCTATTTTTTTCCTGTCAATTTTTCAGGCACCAAATTCAGTCATTGTTAAATTAGAGGCCTTGATGAGGAACTTTCTCTGGCATAAATCTGGAGGCCAAGATGGAGTTCACCTTGCTAATTGGGAGTTAGTTTGTATACCTCTAGAATTCGGGGGTCTTGGTATCAAGAGATTAAAGGCAATGAATGCTGCTCTCCTTGCAAAATGGTGCTGGAGATTCGGGGTGGAGTACGATCAATTATGGTGCCAAGTCGTTATAGAAAAATATGGCATTCCTGCTTCAAAATGGGTTCCAGTTCAGGTCAAATCCCCATACAGTACATGTTGCTGGAAAAGTAGTGCTTCGTTCTCTTCAATCATCATTAAGGGTTCTTCCCTTAAGCTCGGTTCAGGTTCAGATATTTCCTTTTGGTATGATATTTGGCATGGAGATCAACCCCTTTTACATAAATTTACATTACTTCATAAGATCGACAAGAGGAGGCGAGAATCTTTTGCTGCCCACACTGTTGTTGACCCCTCCCACACCTCTTGGTCGTTTGATTTCAGTCGAGTATTAAATGGAGCAGAGGTTCTTGAATGTATAGAAATGTTCAGTTGCATCGGAAATTCCCCTCCTCCTTTTTCTGATTCATTAGATGTCAGATGATGGGTTCCTGATTCAAAAGGTTTATTTTCAGTTCGTTCGGCCTATATGTTTATCCCTAAGCCTAATCCGGTGGAGTTCCCAAAATCATTCATCTGGAATCGCCATATTCCACCCAAGATTAATTTTTTCGTTTGGACAGCCTTCCACAATAGGATTCTAACGATTGACAATCTGAAGAAGAGGGGTTTTGCACTTCCTAGTTGCTGTTACTTGTGCGGCCGTAATGAAGAAACAGTTAGTCACATCATGCTTCATTGCCCTTTCACGTCAGAGGTCTGGCCCCAGTTAATTCCTCGGTCAGGTTGGTCCTGGGTTGAACCACAATCAGTTTCTGTTCTAGCTTTCTCTTGGTGTTTTAAGGGTCCTCGAGGTCCGGGCAAGGACATCTGGCATCTTATTCCAGCATCACTTTTTTGGTCAATATGGTTAGAGAGAAACCGTAGAGCTTTCAATAATGATGAACTTTCTCCCTTTAAAGTAAGTGTGGAAATCAAATCCCTGATCAGGTTTTGGGGTTCACTTGCTTTTGAAGATTTTCGGCACAGCTTAGGCCAGTTGATCTTTTCATGGGATTCACTATTCTGTTGATAGCTCTTTTTTCTTTCGGTATTGTGTGCTAAAACTGTATTTGGAACGTTAATTATTTTTACATTTGTAATTTTCTTTGTTTTTTATATATATATCATTCTTTTCCAATAAAAAAAAAAAGGTAAAGTAACATAGCTCGCGAGAGTTGCCGCTCCTCTCGGCTGGTTCTGCACTCACAAAACCCATTTGATGGCAGTTTGTTTCCACAAGCATAGCAAAATTTGGTCTTACATCTGTAAATAAATTAACAAAAAAATATTAATTAATTAATGGGATGTACTAAGCTACCAACACAAATTATGTATATAAATATCAACAAAGAGAATCTTCTTGGAGACTAATCGTCGGGTGCTCTAAAAGACCTAGACATTCCGACATCAAAGAATTAAAAGACAAATAGATACTTTTTTGTCTTTTTGTTCCAATTTTTGAAGTACTTGCATTGTACATATCTCAAATTTGAAAACCTCTAATAAAAATAATATACAAGTCTTTAATAGCCCTCAAAGCAAGTCAGGATCGGTGAGCACGCTTAAATAGATATGTTATTGACATGCTCCATATAAAGATCACATGGAGATGATGTAAGAAATGATTTTTTGTGAGGATGATGTATGTACCATATTGATCATTCTCACCGTAAATCACATTATTCTAAAAAATTTATCTCTATCAAAAGTTGCCTGATATATGGGTCTTCTAGTTTTACAATTAACTTTAAGACAACATTTAATGTGGTTAGAAGTTTTAGAATGGGATGAATATTAATATTATATGAAGATAATCTACATGATGAAGAGATTATCTTCACACCATCATATCATCTCTACGTGGCTCCCACATAAAACATATCAATAACATATCTATTTAAACATGTCTATAGATCCTGACTCTCTAAATACTAGTTTTTATTTTTTTAAACTAAAAATAGGAAGGATGAGAAAATCATTAGAGAGACTCGATGAGTCTTTTTTTGAGAATATAAATAAGGAGCAACAACAGCTGAGTGAAAAAGGGACATGGGAAATGGGAGATATTGATAATGGCAGCTAAAAAGGGATGAGTTTATATATAAGGGCTACTAAGGTAACACATGATTTCGTCGTATGTCCTTAGACGAATACAATATCCCTTACTCTTGTCCTTAATTTTTTTGGATGTCGTTGCCCTTGTAGTCCCTTATCTGCGAAAATTACTTGTTGATGTAGAACCACTTACATTTAAAAAGGGAATGGGTGGGTCGAGTGTTGAACTCTCCTTAGACCCCACAGACTTAGGTAACTCTCGGGTCACGAGACCTAAGATTATTCGATCGCTTCTCATGTATATTTGAGTTAAAATACGCATACAAGCTTATTCATACAATATTTTTACAAAATTTTTGTGGGACTTACATGGAGATGATACAAGGGGTATGAAGATGTTCCTCACATAATGTAGATCATTATCTTATCAAATCATCATCTTCTAAAACTTCTAGCCCCATCAAAAGTTTGTTTATCGTTAACAAAAAAATGAACGTCTTATACATTACTTACCTTTTGATGGGGTTAAAAGTTTAGAATGATATGATTATTAGTGATAGTGATCTAAAGTAATTAGGAGATCATTCCTGCCAAAAAGATAATCCTTGAATCAACTCCATATGAGCCCCACAAAGACCTTGTAAAAAAATGTATGAATAAGCTTCTATATGTATATGGATTCATTTACACTCCTTTCAACTAGTTTACAATCAAATAAAATAGCCCATGGATTCTACATGGAGATGATCCAAGAACTAACTTTTGGTGAGGATGTTCTCCTCACTATGTAGATCATCCTAACATAAATCGACTCATTCTAAAGCTTGTAATCCTATCATCTGGTGATTAAAAATCAAAAGTGGTTGAACTATCTAATCTACCATTGATTTGCAATCGATCGATGATGGGTTTGAAGACTTAGAATTAGGCTAATTTTTTATAAAAATGATCTATATGATATTGAGAACATTTGATCTTCACCAAAAATCAACATTTGGATCTTCTCTATGTGAGTCCAAACCAGATCCCAACTCTCTGTAAATTAATCATATAATTTTTTTATGATTTAACAATTAAAATTTGATTCTTAATTTTATTAGGGAATTGGGCAAAAACCTAATTTCATAATTTTTTATCCTAAAGGAGAATCCAACGTTTCTTTTAGTCTTAAGGCCCAACGTGTCAGGATTGCAGTGCCTTTTGTTACCAGACAATATACACAATGCAACCCTCTCGAAGGTTACAGTTGTAGTAAATTTTAGGCCTTAGGGCAAGTCTAGTGGGAGAGATTGACCTTGTTGATCAATAAGTAGTAGAGTCCATAAACATCTAAAAATCAATTTTTATTTTTTTGTTTATTTTTTTATTTTTTTAGATTAATAACATCTAAATATCAATCCTTTGACACTAGAAGGAGCACATTCAACCTACTTTTCCTTTTTTAATTCTTATTTATTAGAAAAACTACTTCTCTCTTTTTCTTTTCCTTTTTCTATTTTCTATTTTTTTTAAAGTTAACTCTTTTTCTCTTTGTTTTTATCTCTCTATTTTTTAATTCCTTTTAAGGAATTATGCAGTAGAGCACTTGAATCATTAAGTCATTGGGCCTTTAGCTCAATGGTTGTGCATTCCTCCCATAAATCTTTGGTAGTAAGAGGTCTTGGGATCAAAATATCTTTGTTCCATGTAATCTGATAATAAATATAGGTACGCTGTTATTGACGGTTTCTCTATGCCTATTGATGGGCCCACTGCCGTGTATCTATACCATAATGTAACCTAGCAATAATCACCATAAAAAAAAAGTAGAAGAAGATATATACATACCTGCATGTAACAACGGAACAACCATAGGTCCGCTCTACGTAATGGCTGCAGGTTGGACATCTAGTCCATTTTTTGTCCTTAATCATCTGCACAAACAGAACGTCGTTTCTGTCAGCGCCACCTCCTATCATCTCATCACCATTATTAGTAGTACTAATGCATCGATGAGTATCCTGCCATGGAACCGTACAATGAAAACAGAAGAGTTTCTTGCAATTAAGGGCACTTTGATGTTGTAATTAAGGGCATTACTACAGGGACACCAGATTTTGACATCTAAGATTACATCTGCTTATTTTATTAATTGGAAACCAATCATAACAGTTGTTGAAAAAATATTATTCCATTTTAGCCCCTCATACCACTTTTAAAAAGCAGATGTAATCTTTTAGTGTCAAATTCTGGTGTTATTCTAGCAAAACTCTGTAATTAATGATGTCTCGCACTCGTTCAAAACCAACTCCGAGCAATGTTGGAAAGGGCAGTAGGCTCTTCCACGGGCAAACCCACCTCTTGATGATGCTAGAAGTACTGCTGACTCGCAAAGCACACCACACCATTTTTCGAATACTCTGGCTGGGAGGATGGAGCAACACAATAGAACATCCAAAACGACATTACAATTGGTATCAGGGCACTTGATCTCTGATGTGTTGTCTTGAAAAACCTTGACTTCTATGTACTTAGCGATACAATCGGTGCAAAAGGGATGCGAGCATCCCATCGTCTTCATGTTCTCGAATTTCTGGTTTAGAGGAACTGGTTCTACACAAATTTCACAAGTGAAGAAGCTGCTGCTGCAACTGCTAGGGCTACTGCTGCTTGAATCTATAACATCATCATCATCAAAAGTATTCGGCTTTACTTGAATGTTTCCCATCTGACGTCACACAAAGGTACTGGAGGTTTTTTTTTTTTTTTAATCAGAAAAAAGATGGTTGTATTGAGAAAATAGGGGATAGAGATACATACAATTCCGAGATAGAATTATCCAAGCATGGATTACAATTTATAGTTTTCTAACAATGGTCTCCCATCTAAAGAGTAAATCCTCAGAATCGGATACCCCTAGCATTTTGGTTGGGCCTAACCAATAGAGTAGGGTGGCCTTTACAAAATCAGATACTGGAGGTTTTGTTTTAGGGTTTAATTAGGTTTCAGATTTGAATTAAGACTCTCTTCGTTACAGTCACCAAATCATAGAAAAACAAATAGGGTTTTTTTTAGCAAATAACCCTGTCATGTTATTGAAACTAAGAAATAACCCCGACATTTTAGATATTTCTGAAATGACCCTATCTTGGACGGAATCGTTAACTCTCCATCTTGGAGTCCACGTGATCGTCACATGAACACGTTAAAGTACATAAATACCCATATTCTAACCTAACCTCTCCTCACCTTGAGTTAACTTCAGTAGTGGGACACGTGGAGCCATCTGTGCGAGTTTCTAAGTTTTACAACACTAGATTATTGTTGAATCACCTCTAAATGTTAGACTAATTAAATTTGATTTACTTTCATAATGTCCATAAGTGATTGGGTTATTTTCTATTACGCATATATTTTAAAAATAAACTAAATAAAAAAATAAAACTTTTATTTTTGTAATTACGAATTATTTATTATTATAAACTTACAGTCTATACTATTATTTATTTAAATAATATGTTTAAATATAAAAATATATTTAAAAAATGATCCCACATCACAATTTTTTATGGTAATTATTTGTAAAAAAAATTGATTAAATCTTTTAATTAATGAGTTATTTTGTTTTTGATTTTGTGTATACAGACTTTTGTTACATACAAGAGATAAATGGGGCAAGTAGGGACTATTGTGGCGAGAGCAACAAAAAATAATCATGTGCTCCCGACAAGAAATATTTCGACCGAGGACCGATTCAAATTACGTAGAATTACAATTACGGTAGAGCCGGCGGTAAAAGCATTGACGTCCATCTTGATCTTCTACATAATCCAGAAACCGTGGGTTAAAATCTGAAAATCGCTTTCAAGACCGTTTTTCTGGTTTTGGATGAATAATGTCCATTCGATCATAATTTCAGGTAAAAGATTTGGTCGCAAGATCCGAGCAATCAACGGTGGTAAATGCAATGGCGGAGTCCCGACAGTGGTTCAGACCAGGGTGAATTACTACAAAAAATACTGTAGCCAACTCAGTGTCACACCAGGGAGAAATCTCCTTTAAACACCTTTCCATAAATTCTCTCCCTTGCTTTATTATTCCTATATGAATGAATGCGACATGCTAGAAGATTTCGATGAGTTAGCTTTCACCAGGTGTTTTCGGGTTCATTTTCTTGGCCCTGTTTTCTACATTGTTTAATGTTTAAGGATTTTGCTGGGATCCATTTAAGTAGGTTAATTTTTTTAATCGGCACTAAAAGTAGCTAGGAAGCCATGGGCCTATGATTTTATTTCAACTTCTATCATTACCTCTCTTTATATGTGGGTTTTTTTTAATGAAAGAGTGCTACTTGGTACCCCCAACTGTCAACAAAGGTATGCTTTCCCACTCAAACGAAATGATAATCCATGGTTGATATTGTGTAGTGAAAAGCTTTAATGGAGAAGAAAGGAGCAGATGAAGATGTAGTTGAAGAAAAGATGATAATGGAGTGAGATGGTGGGTTTGATCCAGTGGCGGAGCCACCATGTGCCTAGTGGGGGCATCTGCCCCCACTCAAATTTTGCCTAAAAATTTTTCAAATATATATTCTTTACTTGAAAAACTAATATTTTATAGGGTCAGGTTATATAGCCCCTTATATAACCCCTCACTTTTGGGACCTACATAAAATGTATTAAGGGGCTAATTTTTGGGGAAAATAATCTACACAGTGAAGAGAACATAGTTACTTAAAATCAGCCTGATCTAAAACTTGTAACCTCAAATCTACCCGTTTTAAATCAACGATCAAAATAAAAGTTTAAAACTTGCAATTTTTTAAGAGCTAATTTGAAGGGGTTAGAAGTTTTAGAACGAGTTGATTTTTGAATATGACGAAGTACATATTGAAAAGAACATCCTCTCCAAAACCAGCTCTCGGATGCGTTAAATGTGGGCCCCACAAACGAGTGATTATATAAGGGGGATATATAAAGAGGGGCTATATAAGGAGGGGCTATATAACCTTACACTATTTTATATCATTAAGAAAGGGGAAGTTTGACTTGGACAAGGGAAATATATAAATGTTGATCGAAAATCCATCCATACTCTTTTATAGTTTTATTTTAGAAAATCCACCCTACCACATTTCTTTATACACACCACTTAGTATTTTTATGAGACTAGATGAAGATGGTCTAAAAACTAATTTTTTATGAGTATGATCTCTAGACCATCAAGTACATCTTCAAAGAAAATTAAATTCTTATAAAACTTTGATCCTTATAAAAAAATTAGTTGAAAAATAAAAGAAATAAAATAAAATGCATAGTTCAAAAATTTAAATACCTTCCATAAATTATTAGTTTTTTTAAAATTCCAATTAAGATTTGCTAGGGATAGAAATTTTAGAACGATGTAATTTTTTTGGTGAATATGACTGTTATGACATTTTCATAAAGTAAACAAAACAAAAAGCCCGTAAATCATCTTTATGCAGACCCTAAGACGGGTGCAAAAGAGGTGTAAAATAGTGTTGACGTTATTTTTAAATGTTGTTGTTGTTTCTTAAAAGTACGCTCCCACTAAGGTAAAATCCTGGCTCCACTACTGGTTTGATTGGTGGATTTATAAAGACATTCAGATGAGGAGGAACATCACATAATGGTCAAAATAAGGACCGATCTGCACCGTCTACGTAAAACTCACACAGATAGCTTCACATGTCCCACTACTGAAGTTAACTCAAGGTGAGGAGAGGTTAGGTTAGAATAAGGGGCATTTGCGTACTTTAACGTGGTCATATAAACATCATGTGGGCTCCAAGATAGAGATTTAACGATTCCGTCCAAGATAGGGTCATTTTAGAAATATCCAAAAGGTCAGGGTTATTTCTTAGTTTCAATAACTTGACAAGGTTATTTGCTAAAAAAATCCCAAACAAATACAATTACCGGAATATTTGCTATATTTTAGAAAGTCAATTTTGTAATTTAACAGATTACTATATTTAACTAGGTTTAACCCGTGCCTTCGGCACAGCAATTGCTCCGTATGTTAATCATGTTCAACTAAATTCGTTCAACATATTTATAGTCACGTGCAATATTGTCGAACATGATAGTGATAATAGTCGTGCAATTCCTCGCATCCCTGTCCAAACACATTTAATCCTCCACAAATATAATTTAGGTTTACATATAATTTATAGAAAATAAGTGTGCGTGTACAATGTCTCTTAAAGTTCTTAGCTAAAAAATCACATTCATTAATACAAACAACATCAAAACCTTAAAGATGAAGCTGTATATCAAGCATATGTTCAGAATTATGCTTTTTACTCTTTTAAGATTCTTCAAAAAGTCTTCGTACCACTTTAGAAAAAGCCATTGTATCCATACGAACAAGGGTCGGCGAATCATTTACTTGTATGGCGACCTGTATTTTTTTGTTTGTACCAAAAAGAAAATTAAATAAAACATCAAAACATTAAACACTAATTTAGTAAGCAAGGCAACAAATTCCACATAATATTACCCTATTAATGTGGCTGCCCCACTCGAATCCTTGATAGAGTGCATTTCGCTCTTCCATATGAAGTAAAGTTGTGGTCCATGCCTGCAAATGGTCAATTTGAGTAATTGTTGGGTTAATTTCTTAAGATATAATGTCGTGGTAAAAGAACATTAGACGTTATGAGGCCGTTTGACAACTACTTAAGAAGTTGCTTTTTGACTTATATAAGTCAAAAAATAAAAAAGTTTGTATGATAACATTTTTTTAAAGTGACTTCTAGAAGCAAAAAAATTACTTCTTTTTGGAGCAATTTTTTTTGCTTTTCTACTTCTTAGAAGTTATTTCACCTCGAGTACCGTGTAACAACTAATAACTCATCATTTTTTAGACTTATAAGTCAATAGTTTACCATACTAACTTCTCTTTATTTTTTACTTCTCAAAAGCACTTTTACTTTTTTTAGAAGCAGAAGTGCTTCTGCTTCTGGTTGCCAAACGCCCTCTAAAACTTCTGGATAAACAATGTTTGTTGTAAAATGTATTTCTTCTTCTAGCAATAAGATATTTACTCTGCTAGCAGCAATGCATCTGGATAAAGCAACATATAGTTGCCCATAACTAAACACAGGTGTATGTAAGTCAATCCCAACAAATTTCACTGATTGTCCTTGAGCTTTATTAATTGTCATTGCATACGCCAAACATATTGGGAATTGCCGCCTTGTCATTTGGATAGGCAATTCTGAAGACGATAGTGTTAGAGATATTCTTGGGATGAAGACTAAATTACCAGGTTTATCTCCAGTTAAAATTTGGGCTTCGATTATTCGCGATGCACATCTAACAACCTTTAATTTCGTGCCATTACAAAGACCATTCTTCCGTGCAAGGTTCCTCAATAACATAATAGGGCAACCCACTTTTAGCTCTAACTTAAATGGTGGTAATCCAGGTAGATTCAGTAACTTCAAGAACTCATTTGGATAGCAAGTTATGACATTATACTCATTCACATCATATTCAGCCATTTTGTCTTTCTTTCTCCCAGAAAAATGTTCAATGTTTCTATGTTAATGGTGCAGACATCGTCGTTACGTGCAGAAAGAATTGTTCTCTCTGTTAAAAACGTCGGTGATATTGTACCAACCACATCTAACCGAGGGTAAATAGAAAAAATTAGCTTATGCACATTTTGACATTTATGAACGGATGATGGCAATTGAACAATTTTGTGTGGGTTCGTCCCAACCTATAACAAGGATAAATTGAAATATCTTAGATAAAGTAATTTAATACTAAAATATTAAAATAAACTAGATGCACTGAGTTTAATGAATTACCTCAATCAAGAATTTTGCAAAATCTACATTTTCTAGGATGTCATTACTCAATCGCATGTTTTGAGCCAAGGTCAAGACATTAATATTCATCCAAAGTAGAGATCACCTCAAAGAAGCAGCTACAATTTGCTCGCTGTTGACACCCCATTTTGCACGTAAAGTTGCGCCAAAAAATCTAGTTATAATCGCTTTAGAATTCGCGCCAAGCAAATTAGGTCGATAACTAAGTGAGAGAGCAAAGCAATTCAAGTCGAGTTTTAAGTGGGCCCAGGTGATAGAGGATCGTCCCACGAGAAAATAGAAGTTAAAATCACCCAATTCGGAAATACATAGCCCAAGATATAGCCCAAACAATGAAATTGGTCTGAAATTGGCCCATTATTAAAGTTGGCCCACTATAAGGTGTCAAATGGGCCAAATATTTGATGGGCCAAACATTATTTAAATTTAAGGGTGCTGGTCAACCCTAGTTGACCAGACATTAAAACTCATTTTACTTCATACGACCAAGCCGTTTTCTCTCTTTTAAAAAAATAAAATTAACCCTAGTTAATTTTGGTAATTAAAGTTTACTTGGTAATTAAGTTGTTGTTACTTGGTAACTAAGTTAGGCTATTTCTACGGTTAATTAAGGGCCTTTGATCTCTTTTTAGGATTTCTAATCCTAGGGTTGTAGTTAATTCATAACACTATAAATTGAGACCCTCACTTAGGGGTTAGAAAAAAAGAAAAAAAATTAAAAGAAGAGATCGGGAGGGAAGAAAATTGAGAGTAAGAATAGTGATAATACTTTTAGTGAGATTTTGAGAGAAAAATAGAGGGTGAAAAGAATTAATAGAGGAGTCCTTGCTTGGTGTGATTCTTGCAGCAGTTCCAAGAATGATAAACTCAATTTGACTATCCATCCGAAGTTAAATTAAAATATTTGGGAAGCACGAACAAATTGGTCTCTAACATTAGTTTTTCTTTCTCAAAACATGATTGTATTCCAGCCAAAATAGCCTTATGATGAGAGTATGTATGTAGGATGATTTTTCATGCGAAAGGGAATGAAATATTAGTAGTACTCATATTCTGTATTTTTATTATTTAACTTCGAATTTTTTTATTTAATTTTTTATTGTATTCATTCAATGTAAATATAAATATCTGAAGTTAAATGTGATAAAAAGGTGCTCCCAATAAATATTTTGAGATTTGACGATTTATTTGTATCGAAAAATTACTTTTAATCGTAGAAAAATCATAACTCATGATTGAGCCGTTGGATTGAACTGTAATTTGTTTTGAAAGTTTGTGAATGAGTTTAGAAATAACTCTAAAAAATTAGAATTTTTTCAATCAATTTAATATTTTTAAAAAATGTTTACATTTATTTTTAAGCATATGAAATTTTGAATCAACTAAGTTTGGTAGAAATCCCAAACTTAGAATTTTAATAATTATTCTTATAATAGAAAGATACAAAATCTTGAACCTCGTGGATATCCGAGGAGATTTGATATTTTTTTATCTTTTGGTAATTTTTCTTTTGTGGAGATCCAAAAAGAAAAATTATTAAAATTTATTTTCGTTGGCATATCCCAAATGTCAATTAATTTAATAATTTTTAATGATGAATTGAGATTTGATAATTAATAATTATTCTCGTGGAGACTTGAGTTTGCTTTATTTTTTTAAAAAAATAGGGTTTTTCGATAGCTAAATCTTATTTATTTTCTAAAAAGTAATTTTTCGAAATCTAATATAATCCAAAAATTTTATTGGAGCACAATCTTATCATATTTAGTCTTCACCTAATTTTTCACATTTTTTTAATTAATGTATATATTTTTCTTAGTTTTAGGTTAATTTTAGAATAATGGTAGATGTCGCTTGTTTTGGCATGATGATATGTATATGGAATGCAATTTATTTATTTTTAGATGTTTTTGAATTAAAACCCTAAAAATTCTAATCACAAACTAAAGACCGATTCTTTGGATCGGGCGGTTGTTGGGTGCCTCACAACTTCCCAACCCATAGCTTGAATCCCGAGCTGAGAATCTCTATTTTCGACCAGTTTAAAAAATAATAGGAAATCGCTAATTTTGTTTTAAAATAAAAAGGTAGTTTTCCTAAAAAAAGGGACCCAATTCCTTAAGTTGGGTGGCGACTCCAAATATTTTAAGATTCTCAAGAAATTTAAGCATTTATAAAACACGAACTTCGATGGATTCTGACCCATGGATTTTCACTGTTTCTACACTCACGCACCCCCTTTTGGTATAACCGGTAATATTTGTCTAAAGTCTCCACCAAAAATAACTGTAATACTACCAAATGGTTTGTTGTTATCTCTTATATCTTGAAGTGTGCGATCAACTGCCTCAATACAATATTTATGTTGTATTGGAACTTCATACCAAATTATTCGACCTCCAACCAATAATAACAATGCAATACCAGAAGAAGCAGTTGTAACAACTATCTGACCACGACTATGACAACTTGCTGCTACAGTGTTGTACAAAAAGGTTTTTCTACTCCCAGCACTGCCATTCAAAAAGAACATTAGGCCTTTATTTTCAACAATAGAATCAAATATTGCATCGAAATCAGAACGTTGTGCAACATTAAGACATTCAACATTTGCATTTACCTTCGCTTCTTGAATACTATATTCCAATTGTCTATGTGCCCATATCAACCTATTACCTACAATTTCGCTCCAAGTTCCGGTTGGTTGTGGCATTAGTGGGAAGTCTTTTAAATTCCTTCATGATTCTTGAAGTGATTGATTTAAAAGATACAATCCATAATCATTTACTTGTTCATCGGTTAGATTTGGAATACCAAACATTATTTGTATCTTATGTGCAAGATCATCACATATATTTATAGTAAACCTATTCCACAACACATCCAGATGTAAAGGAGAACATTGCAATAGAATAATACTAAAAAGTCTCCTTAACTGATATTTGGTATTCATAACAACAGCTTCTTCTAAGCATTGTATCCATTCCCCGTCGTCTTCTAACAATCCATGGGCAACACATGCTGATTTAAATGTTTCATGTAGGACTCCGTCCACATCACGGAGGCATTCAAATGATTGTGGACCTTTAACAACGGTCAATAACAACCTAAGGTAGAATCTTTCACCTGCATTAGGGCTATCAAAGTACATTATACCAATTGCAAACCCCTGTTGTCTTACTGTCCATCCTTTTTGAGTCTTATTTTATACGAAATGTTGTGGGAATTCTTGGTAAGTGTATGCATGCACATCAGGATTTTCCTCGCAACATAAAAAGAATCAGATTAATGTTTACTTTTGTAACTGAGCCCTTTTTAAAATTATTTCCACTAGTTCCATAGAATTAAAAACAACATGATGCATGCATGGTAAGTGAACTGCCAAACGTACAACAGTTGGATACTCTTATAACAAATATCCAAAAATTCGCCAAGCAGCTTCTGGTGATCCAACGTACCTTGCATCAAGGTATTGTTGAATCTCATCTCCTCCGCCAATTACCATTGTTGTGCGATCATGACCTTTATAGATGTCTTTGTAGATATATTTCACACTTTAAACCCATACACACTTCAACATTGATATGACAATTAAACATTCTAAAAAGATTTGGATTGTATGGAACGACATACCTATTATCAACTTTATGACGGTTCACAATAACCATACGACCACTATCGTGACGACGATAATTTGGATATCCATCTTGGTCTATAGTTGTTATTTCTGCAAATTTCTTGGGATAGTTTTTTGTGCATTTACCATTTTCCATGCACGGGGCCTATGCAACACCATATGGGCCATGTACCATACAACATTTGATTGTATCATAGAGTAAAGGATCCTCATCTTTATCTGGAAATTTAGCACACACTACTTTATCCACTTGAGCGACGTTGCGGATTTTATCAGAATCTTGTAAAAATATAAGGGCGTGCATATGAGGTAACCCACGTTTTTGGAATTCAATTGTAAAAACATGAGCAACTACTTTACCAAACACACCATTTCTTTTATTAGCTTTCTTCTTTTCAACTAAAAAACACAGGCAATCAAATCAGGGCGATCCGTTGGCTTTTGAAAGCTTAAAAAAACATCAGTAATTTCAGGCCACCTTAGATTTGCAGTCATAGAGAGGAAAATGTCTGGATGATGGTTAAAGCGTATGATTGCCATTGAATCTTAATAGATTTCAAACATATGCTTTGAGCTGCCAGTGAACAAAGATGGCAAAATAAATCGTTGACCAATTTGATTAGCTCTTAACCCATCGTCTTGCATATCCGTAAGACCATTGAAAAGATCAGAACGTAAACCACTTTGGTTACGCCTAATAAACATCAATCGATTTTGCTCAGTTGCAGCCCAAGCATTTACCAAAAACTCTTCAAATAGCTTTCCTGCTATTAGAATAGTCGAATATTCTGTCGAATGTTGGAAGAGGCGATAACTATAAAATTGCATTTGAGTTAGGCGAGCATCTATGGGATAGTTAGTTCTAATGTCTGGCTGCCTAAGATTAGGTTCCCATCCAGGCTCGCCACGAGGAAATAGTAAAACATAATTTAATGGCAATTATGCCGGATGACATTCAGATATCCGCATTAACTCAACATTTCCCCTCAGATGTAAAATAATATCTCTCGTTCCGGCTATTTTTGTACCATCTCATGGTAGTACAATTGCAATTTCATCCGCGGATGGTAGATTGTAGCGCCTTCTATCAGCAGCTGCGCTATAATGCAGATAACTGGTATATTTTGGTCTAGAGAGTTTGTCTGGTTCAAAATTTTATAAGTTTGATGGTATTTTGGATAAAAAGCATTATAAGTCAACAAAGTATTGTGAATAATCTCAAGAACATTCCGATCTAATTGTGGATTATTTATGCAATGGACGTCTAATGCAGAAGATGGATCATAAATGTAGAGTTGAGAATAGACTGCTTTTTTCGCCTGGTATTGATAAGAGCGCTCCTATTCTATGGCGTAGTTCTCCATGTACAGTAAAAGAGCAAAGACCTCTTCCATTCAGCACCATCATTTTTGAAATGACTCAGATCGAGGATCACATCCATCATATAAATCTAGAAGTGACTGAGGAGGTGCAACTAATAGAGGTAGACTTATTTTTCCTTGCAAACAACATGTTCCAAACATAGGGTTACTTAAAGATGAGCACAAATCTTTCATCCTTCCAATGTAACGCCTTACAATAAGGACATTCTACATCCATTCTTCCAAGGAAATAACGTTCAAGTGTGTTAACTTGTGGGGTTTGGATTAGAATGCTCGTAGGTGTGGTTTGAACGTCAACATTTGTATCAACGGATAAAATTTGGACTGCAATAGTTGTCCAACACATTCAATTAGATAATATTCATTATAGTAAACAGTTATACCTTATAATTGGAATTTGGATTTTAAAATAAGAAAGGAATATTAATGATGATTTACATCTCATGTAGAGGTGCATGGGATTTGCTCGCCATTGAATATATTGTAGTATCCATCATTTGTTGGAACTCCTCAGCCATATTTCGTGGGAGAATCATGGAACGCAAGTGACCTTGGTTGGGTTGTTGAAGATTGTTTGACATGCAATCCGTTGTCAAAGGTGTTTATCCAACATTTAGCATGTCAATTTGGGGTGGAGTTTCTAGAAGTGCGACATTTGTTGCCAAAGTAAGATCGTACTTTGTTCTTTTGCCGGTTACTCCAAGTTGTTCCCTTTTCGAGCATTCTAACTTTTCTCTTTCTAAGCATTCTAACCTTTCCCACTTTCGACGCAGTCGTTGGGCAATTGCATGCCTCGATAGATTATTTTGCTTAGGAGTTTCTAGAAGTACCGCTCTTGTTTTTTTAATATCAATTATATTTCTTTCAGCTCCGCCTTTTATAATTCTTAAGGGTAGAAGAGGCATATTTGTTGGTTCAGAATGTAACAATGATATCAATCTTTCTCTTTCTCGACGCATGCGTTGATCTAGGGTGCGTTTTGATAGATTATTCTAGTAGTAAGAAAACAACTCAGGTCAGAAAAGTATGAAAGAGAAAATCATTTAGTTATTGAACTACTTAAGGAAGAAAACCAAAAATGTAAATGAGATCACTCGAGTCCAGTGGCGGAGCCACCATGTTCCCAGTGGGGGCATCTACCCCCACTCAAATTTTGCTCCAACAAATTTTCATATATATATATATATATATATATATATATATTCTTTAGTTGAAGAAAGAATATTTTATAAGGGGCTGTTTGACTTGGACCAGGGAAAAACATAAATGTTGACTGAAAATCCATCTTTATTCTTTTATAGTTTTATTTTAGAAAATCTACTCCACCACATTTCTTTATACACACCACTTAGTGTTTTTAGGAAACTAGAACAAGATGGACTAAAAACTGATTTTTTATGAGTATGATCTCTTGACAATCGAGTACATCCTCAAGGAAAATCAAATTCTTATAAAACTTTGATCCGGTTAATTCATTGTTGTGCCTCATTAACAGAAATAAAATAAAATGTATAGTTCAAAATTTTAAATACCTTCCATAAATTATTAATTTTTTTAAAATTTCAATTAAGATTTGCTTGGGATAGAAATTTTAGAACGATATAATTTTTTGGTGAATATTACTGTTATGACATTCTCATTAAGAAAACAAAACAAAAAATCCCGTAGATCATCTTCATGTGGACCTCAAAGAAGGGTGTAAAGGAGGTGTAAAATAGTGTTGAGTTTATTTTTAAATGTTATTTTTTAAAAGTGCGCCCCCACTAAGATAAAATCCTAGCTCCGCCACTGCTCGAGTCATACCTACATCGGTTTGCACTGCTTTCCCCTTTTCGTGAGCATCTAACATGTATTTTGACGACGTACTTGCAGCATCCTTCCCCTTAGAAGGCTAATATATTCACATAAAAAACAAAAATTAATGGTACAACAACAAAAGAATTTATTTAATTTTTTTTAAAGGTACAAATAATGAAATTGGTGAAAGGATGAACCTGGCAAGGAGATACCGTAGTGTTCAAGCCTTTAGCCCGTAAGTAATCAATCTATATAATTTTGTTTTTAAAAAAAAAGAAAATTAGTTAGAGGATGAACCTTGCAAGGAACAACGTAGTAGTCACTATATAAATTAATTAATGAAACTAATTAATTTAATTAGGAATATATTGTTCTTTTAATGAGAAGAAGTAAGACTGTACTTACTGTATCGCATAACGCGAAATCATTCTGCATACGAAACAACAAAAATAAAAGTACCATTATTTGCAGGAAGAGTACATTATACTTAAACCATGAAAGGCTAGAAATCACTAAAATCTCTAAAAACAACACATTCAGGATGAGTCCAATTTGTTTGGACGAATAGTTAAGTCAAAATTTTGATTTAAGCCCAGTTTTTTTATGACCCATAATTTAAATTTGGTAGGACCAAAAAATTTGCTACTTAAATCTATATTATAATTCACAAATTATTCACCTTGAACCCAGGATGCATTATTCGAATTTGGTATACTCATTATTCACCTTAGACCTACAATTCAAATTTGGTAGGACCGATTAAAAAAAGTTAATGAGGCACAACAATGAATTAACCTTATAAAATCTCATAATTAAGAGAGAGGGAAGGAGCATCATGTCTTATTTTTATTAAAAAAAATCTTGTTAAAAAAAATAAAAAAAGAAGAGGAAAAAGAAGAGGAAAAAGAAGAGGAGGTGTTTGATTTATTGGATCTATGAGAATGGGCCATGCAAAGTTACACTAGGTTTAGTAGAAGGACTGATCTGTGATGGGCCTGTTGGGGAAAATAGGGTCTAAATTAAATAGTCCAGCGGAAACAAATAACTATTTTCCCTTCACAGGATCACATGAGGATGCATGAATTAAAACAATAACTTGAAGATCAGATACATACCGTTTAAACGCTTGCATGTAATCCTAGATCTTCCTCCTACGTTCTGGATCAGTCCTCGAAAACTCGAAAAGATACAGCAACTGTATTTCGGCCATAACTCTCTAACGGTTGATCCGATTCGCTAGATGATACATATTTTTTGTAGGAAATCGAATTTTCTACAACTTTGTGTGAAATAGTGAATCTCCAATTCTGCTCCGAAATACCTCAAAACTCGATTTTAAATTCCGACGGGAATATATTACGAATTTTGGGTTTCTAAAACCATAAAGGTCATAACTTGAATTCTAAATTGGGAGAGAGTTTTTAGATACACAAGTTAGGGTGGGCTATCTTATGAACCCTATCTCTATTTATAGAAAAAGACTCTCTTCCCATATCTTTAGCTCCAAGTTAGGTCCATATGGGCCCCACTTACTTAAGCTTTTGATTTATTACTTTGAGGTCCATATATCTCATATAATTCTCAAATAATAAATCTAATTGCAGTTAAGTCCACTAAATAACTGCAACTGAATACTCTCAAGTAAATGAATATTATTCAGAAGCCCTTCACTCGTTATACCAGCAAATAGTCCCTCCACTTAACTGATATTCGTAATATACACCAAGGTAACATTAACTATTAATGTCAGCACCTTTCGAGTAATTACATCTTAGTCCTTGCCTGCCATATCATACCATTATAATTATTCTAATAATCCAATAAACATTTTATAGGATCACTGCGCAGTCTAGAATAATTAATACTTTTGATTAGGCTCTTAAGGGAATATCATTTCGGTGTGGATTCCTTATTGACACAAAGTAATCCCACTAAGTGATTTCGATCACCCAACCTACCCAGAATATTGGATCACGTTTGCGTTGTCTGACCTCACTGTTTGGTAGATCAAAGTGAGTAGAAACCAACTTGTAAGGTATACTATGCTCTCAGGATTTAGGACATTTGCAATTAGCAAGTTTTACAGAATCTTTTTATGTGCTGACAATAACATAAAAAGTATTCTGTCTGACCTGTTCAGTGTATTCTTAATACACCAACACACTGACTTAGAGTCGCCACTCTAGTGATGGAGATACATCACCCTATAATATAGAAGTCTAGTGTATTATAGTCTTATCAGATGAATTGTTCAGATTCATCACTGACTATGAACTATACAAGAATATAAGGAACCAGTAAATTACATCTCTCCATGTATGAACACTTCATACAAATAATTTACTTACAACATCATCTTGTGAACAACACTTAATCCATCATATGAATAAAGTAATAATATAGTATCATGCTTATTAATAAATATAATTTATCAATGTTATCAATTTAAATTGTTTTAGGGCATAAACCCCAACAATCTCCCACTTGCACTAAAAGAATTTAATGTCACAATAGCTACTTATCTTCTGAGAATAAGATTCGTATGTGACACTTGTTTCATCAGCATGAAACCTTCATCTGTAAGTATTCTCATCAGCATGAGAATCAAAACTACCAAGCAGAGCTTTAGAGTAGAGGTTCTACTAAGTTTCTTACAAATACAACCTTGGCTAACCATCTCGCCTAAACAAAGTCTTTGGCATCCGTGGTAGACACTCTCCCACTCGATGATATCCACCAAGATATCTAGAAATAGAATTTCCAGATCTGAATCTGACACAAGGTCAGAATTAATGCAACCAATTATAACACTAACATTTGGACTATTTTGTAACTCCGAATCCAACTGAGATTATCTAAGTCATGCTTTACAGCTCTATAAATCTCAGTACCAAAACTCGACAAATGTTAGCTGACTAAGCCCACCTGTAAGACAAATATCTGATTTTTGTCACTTGCACTTTATGTGAGAGGCTTCCTATTACATAAGCATAGGGAACTGCCTTTCAATTTACTTCCTTTATCAATGTCTATATGACAAAGATTCCAAAAGAGTAATACCACAGAAACATTTTCTATGGAACAGTGCATTCCAAACAAAATCGGTATATTATTGACCCTTACAGTTTTGAGATAGACTAATACTCTAGTTAGCTGATCTAGCAAGGCTTGATCACTAGAATGAAAGAATTTCTCAAAAAGTTCTTTTACATTAACGTCCATTAGATAACCAAACCTTAATAACATTTCAGGTATCATTATAAATGATCATTATGTCATTACTATATAGCTATGGAAACACTATTACTTACTATCCACATCTTATACATAGCCCATCCATATTTAATTAAAATCAACTAACTTGATTTTCTAATTAAATCGGATGCATCAACTTCGAGACATCTACTTCTGTAATAAATGTACAAAGTACTCATGGCCTACTGTAATGAACTTTATCTGGCTTGATTGCAAATGCCAATGTCAATATGCCTCTTGGGAGGATAATATCAACATTATTTGCGATCTAAGAAAATTCTGTTAATTTAATCAAGACTGCCAATGATGTGGTCACAGCAAGTCTCTTTAACGGTCAATCAGAATTTCTTATTCCTTGTAAACTCTTCATCCAATAGTTTTAATATTAGATGAAAGTTTTACAAGATCCCAGACTCGATTAGAATCCAAAGATTCTTCTCTTATCACAACAGTTAACCATTGTCTCGAAATAAATTAGCATTTTCATAGTTTCAGGGACTGAATTCTCATCCTCCAAGAATAAGATCAATTGGGTTCTTGTGAAACCCTCCCACTACGATAAAGTCCCTATGTATTCTAAAATTGAATAACGTAATTCTTGTGTCTCAGCTTTATATCCTGGTGTCAACTTATGCAGTATTCTTAAGAATGTAACTTTTCTCTGTAAACACAAACTCCTTTTGCATACCTATAAACAGATACGCTTCTGCTCTTGACTCTGATTTGTCATCCATTCTAAGACAGGATAAATTGTTCATATGGGCTTGGGCCCAAATTACAATTTTCTTGTCGAAGAACCTGACGATTCATAAGTTAAAAACGGAAGGCTACTAACTGTTACCCAAGGTATATGTCAGAAGAAAGTAATGAATTATAATCCACCATAGATTTCATCGTATCCAGTGCAGATTCTGTATCTTCACTTATTACACCATTCTACTGGAAGAATCCAAGTGTAATAAATTGGTTCTCAACTTAGTATGTACCATATAAGTCAAAAGGGTGTTTGCCATTTACGATCATATCGAATGACGAAACTTACCTCTTAATTTTTTATGGTTCCACATACAACAATGAGTACCTAAACAAGTCAATCACTAAAACCTTCTACCTTCCTTTCAAAGGAACTCTTAATCACTAAACTCTGAATCGTATTCAGATTAAAGTGACTAAGTTTATAGATTTTAGCGATAACTTGAAATAACTGAAGAAACAATTTATTCAACGAATTCCAAGAAAAATAATTCATCCAAGTGTAATGAGAAAAGCTAAGGATTATTATCAATGTACAACTACGAATGTCATCTAATGCATTCTTAATAAAACTTAATGAGAACAGATGGACTGTATACCTATTCTTGTAAAGATATAATACAGTCAATCATGTTTTCATATTTTATTCCGTACACGATGATAATCATTGAGACTTCTACTTTACGAGTATCCTATTTTGCCGTATTTAGAAACACTTTCTATTTGGCATCATATTACTTTTCCTATACTTACCATCTCGATAGGATCAACCTTAGGAATTACTGGGTACTTCTTCTTTGGTTTCATGTCATAAAGACATACACAAAGATGATTATCTAGTTTTATGATCACCGGAATACAACTTGAATGTTTTCCACTTTTTCATGAAAAGTGTGTAGAGGAATCTACTCGGAAAACAAATCTAGTTAGGCTCTAAGGAACTACAATGTCCCAGCATATCAGGTATATGCTGACTAATTGATGTTCCTACACCTCATAGTGTTCATATAACTTTTCGTTATCTGTCAAACAGAACGATTCTGATCCCCAACCTTTCCTATAATGTCACTAGTAAATGTAAAGTACCGATGTTAGTGTTATAACACTTAGACATCAACTTTTCACCTACTTATGACATTTTTCCAATCAGTTCCTGGTAATAATAGGATTCCGTAAATCCTGGATACACAGTCTAAAGTACATAAAGTACTTTACTGCATTTAATGACAGTTATCTAATTCGCATCTAGTCCACATGATTTATGTCAAATTTATTGGTTTACATTTAAAATGTGTTACAAGTGAGAACTATTGAACTACTAAGCATGAAATACTAAAACAACATGAGTTTGAAAAAATTTTAATTTATAGTAGTTCCCTCTAATTACTATAAATATCGGATAACTGATTGTGTATACAGACATCAATCCTATGGGATATCTGTATGTATACCAAAACAGTTGAAATCCCATTTCATCAAAAGAACCTATCCTGACATCTCATGTCAAAGTTGTTTTGACATCCGATTTTGTTCTGACCCCTAAATTAATGACAAATCCTCGTTCCTATGGGAAGCGTTCTTTATTCATCATTTAGTTAAGTGTGGTCCACCATCTCAGTTCAGAATGCTAGAAGATATAGAAACAGTCTCCTATGGGAGATCTCTTTCTACACTCTAGTCCGAATACCGTGCTTATTAAAGCAATCCAAGCCAATAAGCTGCTAGGATGTACTATTCCTATGGGCATTAGACCCCTAGCCTTATTCTTGGACCGATGGTGGAGGGTCGTGGGATTGTGTTTCCATGAACACAATCCCTCTCCCACTTAATTAATTAAAATGAGAGATATATTTTAGAGTTTTAGAAAAAATGTGCATTTGTGTAAAGTCTATTATATTTCTATACATATAATGTACAATATAAAATTACACATTAATAAACATCTAATGTTAATAATTCAACACATATTTCTAAAAACTAATACATACAAACTATACATTTAATGCATATATCTATTGTATGTAATTATACATCTCATGTATATAATTCAGAGCATTAAAGTGTTGCATACATCACATGTATCAACTAAGTCCATATACATCACATGTATATCGTATAAGGAGTTCTCAATTATTTAATTGATTGATCAATAGATTCGTAACCATAAAATTCTATCACATAGAGCTTGTACACGATTCATCACATCTAGGGATTAATTGGGTGCTTGGATTATCCATTTCAGTAAAATAAACCTTTTAAAATACTTTTTAAAAATAAAACCCTGAAGAAAAACTATTTTTCCTCAATATCTGCCAAAAACAGATTGTACACTGACATAGAATGGACCGGCAAGGGCAAGTACCGACTCTGGTCTAACAAGCCGGAGTCAAAAGTTGAAAAACAGTTTTTCAGGGTCTGGGTCGGTCTGGTTCGGATCGATTTGAGTTGCTTGACTAGTCTGACTTAGGTTGAGTCGCCTGACTAGTCTGACTCGGATAGAGTCGCCTGACTAATCTGACTCGGTCTAAGTCGTACGAGTCAACTCTGATCAATTGTAAACCCTTGGTCAATTGACAAACCGGTTAGGTCAGCAATTAACTGGGTCAACCCTTACTGGTTGGTGGGTAATTTTCTGGTTGAACCATCTGGGTCAGGTTGACCCGGTTCGCCCCGTTTGGTTCTATTTGACTTTGTCTAGCTAAGCTACATCGGTATGACCTTTTGTGAGGAGCACTGGATCATACTTGTATAGTACACACGTTCACAGCACACGTATGTGGCACAACAAAGTACTACACTCGTGCACACGTGTGGACTGCACACGCACCAGCTCCCACTACACAACATCACACACATATATCTAGCATGTGTACCGCACACACGTATGATGCATAGATGCACCACACACATGCACACACGTGCGCTCCATATATGCCACAACCTTGTTGGACCACGGGCTAACTCACAGGTTGAACCATGTGTTATCCGATCTGGTCTAGTCGGGTTGATGTGCGAGTTGAATGGGTTAGGTCGATCTGGCCTGCGAGCTGACCCACGGGTTGGACCGCGAGTCCACGGACCGAGTAAACGAGTTTGGATATTAGGTTATCGGGTCAGCAATTTTGGTCAGGTTACCGGGTTGTCGGATCGGGCCAACGGGTCTGTACATGGGCGACTAGGTAGGGTTATTGGTTGGAGTGAACCAACCAAACAGTCCCTAACTATGTCCACATCCAAACACCTCCTAACCCAAATCCTTATACCCTAACCTATCCCAAAATAACTTATCTTAACTCAATCCAAACATTCCTTAAGAAAAAACTCTTTTTCTTAATTATGCATAGCTAAACAACACTTAAGAAAAAACACTTTTTCCTTAATATGTCAAACCAAAACAGCACTTAAGAAAAAACACTTTTTCCTTAGTATGTCAAACCAAACAGCACTTAATTGCTAATGGGTCGCCCCTTAACAGTTATTGGAATTCTCCTTAACAGTCAATGGGTTACCCCATAGCAGTATGTGGGTTACCCTATAACAGTTCGTGGGTTACCCCATAACAGTTATAAGGTTACCCCATAACAGTTCTGGGTTACCCCATAGTAATTAGCAGGTTACCCCATAACAGTTCCTGGGTTACCCCATAGCAATTTCAGGTCACCTCATAACAGTTTTGAGTTGCCCCATAACCGTTCTTGGGTTACCCCATAACAGTCAGCAAATTACCCCTTAACAACTAATAGGTTAACCCTTAACCAAAACTATTACAATAGCATTAAAACTTTAACTATTAAAGTTCTGATGTTATAAAGAAATAGCGTATACCTGGAAAAAAATAGAGACCATTTTCATGCGTGGTTCAACCTCACCAGAGTTTTCAACTTCGCTGGAGTTCTTCATGTGGGATTCAAGCTCACCGGAATATGGGACCCACAATTGTGGTAAGACAAACGATAACACAAAGGACGGCCCGGATGTAAGTAGGGGGACAAATCTAGACGGTCCTTTGTATACCACTGTGAGAGAGAAGTACTTCAACAAGAATTCTAATGAAATAAAAAAGCTTTAAAGTCTTGTATTTTGTTTAGTTTCTTAAATTTGTGCAAATGAGCTGATTTTTTTCTATGTATGGTATTTATACTATTTGGATCATATCTAAAAAAATCAGCTCAATCGGAGATCTCTAGCACCTTCTAACACTACGATCACTTAATCTAAGTTTTAATAGTGTGAATGAATAGCTAACATTTAAAGTGATTTGTTTAGAGGGTTAGATATCTCTAATTAAGCTGATTTTTTGTGGACTAACTTGAGAAAGAGATGGGAGCATGAGCACAATACTAGATTCGTTGACGTGGAATGTATTTACTACCCAACCAATACACCTCAAAAGCAATTGTTGATAAGGAGCGGAAGGTCAAATCACTCAACCTACGATCTTAATATTACAATTTCCATCATGCTTCTAAAGCTGACGCCTACGATGGCCCACCTTATCAACACTTCAGGTTAGCTCCATCCACCTAATAATATTCAATGCAACGACATCATGTTCATACATAATACAAGAGCATTTGAATTCAGCAAATTGTTCACCCCTTTGGTGATTTGTCTTAGGAATTTCGGATAAATCGATTCAATCGCATATGCACAATCTACGAGACGAATCAAATATGCAAAACAAGAACGAAAGAACGAGAAACAAACAAACCACACACAACATAAGATTTACGTGGTTCGGCAAGATTGTTTACATCCACGGGCGATGATGATCCTTTCTACTATATGAAAATAACGAAGAAACAGTTACAAGAAACTCACCTTCAATGGAAGCCCACACACCGCAAGAAAAAACCTCACAACCCCTTACAAGAGAAACCTCAATATTGTAAAGACCTAACTCACAACCCTCTCTCAATGGTTGAACGCCATACTGCAGCCCTAAAGGGCTGCCGGCCCTTCTTCTCTCTTGCTCTCAGACTCACAACCCTTTCAAGAGATCTCACACTCTCAATGTTGTTTTCTGAATACTTTAAGCTAATGCCCTACTCCTATATTTATAGCATCCAATAGGTATCCCAATCCTAGAAGGAAAAGGGAATCCTAAACTAAATATGAAAAGGAAACCCACCTAAAATAGCAGGTCCCTCAAATATAAGAGAAAAGAAGTTTCTAAAATCTAGTGGGACTCTATATAAGAGTCTTTCTAAATATCGACAAACTAACAATTCTCCACCTTTGATGATATTCTGCCAAATGGCTCCTCTACTGTTCTTCTCTTCACGTACATCATCGCCACCTCATTGCGCCTCACGACGCCTCCACCTGTAGGATATTTAATCAAGTTCGAACTTAATCAATGGTACCACATTTGTCAGTATATCTGCAGGATTCTTCTTTATGTGAATCTTCAATCCAGAAAATCTTCCACCGTCTATAGTATCCCGCACTAGATGATAACGAACATTAATATGCTTCGACCTCTCAACACCCAAATCTCCAGTCAAGCCCTTAAGCCAAATGACTTCTTTCATGGTCTTTGTTATAGTGATCAATTCTGCATCCATTGTTTATTAGACAACAATTGATTGTAATATTGACCTCCAACTTACCGGACCTCGTGCCAATGTAAAAGCATATCCTTTAGTCTCGATTGATCCACATCACCTGCATTGTCCGCATCTACGTAGCCACAAACATGTGATCCTAGACCACCATCATGTTGGTACACCCCTACATCAACAGTATCCTGTAGATACCCACACCTCACTGCCTGCCGATGTTGTTCTCTCAAATTCGCTAAATAATTAACAACACGAACTGCCTGTGAAATGTCAACTTGAGTGCACATTACCACATGGACCAAGCTACCAATTGCACTCCACTCCTCCATATTAAACTCCATACTCCAGCGAGATCTGACCGTGTCAACCTCCACCAAGCTCGTAGCAGTATCAAGCAAGTCTTTAGCGTATAGCAGTAAGATAATCAAGGAACCACCTAGTAGCCTTTTGAAATATACATAGTTATCACACAAACTGTATGTAAACTCCCGATCCTCAATCATTGTGCCAAACCTCTCGCCTTGGCGACTTCTTCAATTCATACAAGAAATCCTTTGATCTAAACACATGAATCATCTTCCCTGCAACAACAACATAACTTTCGGGCTGCGACATTTTAATGTCTTCCTCCACAACAGCCTTCAAAAACGCCAGAAAGACTTTGAGTTGTATAGACTCTAAGTCCATGGATCCCACTTTAGCTAACAAGGCACGGTTAGAAGTGTGCTTCATTAGAGAGTAAACTTCATACACACCTTCCCTTTGTGCATCGCCCTTGACTAACAATTGTGTCTCATACCGTGTGTTAATTGTGCTTGGAGTTGTATCTTTCTTAGTGAACACCCATTTGCACCTACCTGTATTGCTTCCCTTAGGTAGCTTCACAAGCACCTAAGACATGTAAATAGACTTCATCTCTTCACCCATCACTGCTCTCAACTTATCTTCATAAGTCCACAATGCATAGATTACGACCTCTTCATAGCCATACCAAACCGATGCTCTAATGGTTTTCCTCTTCCTTTCACTAACAAAGAACTTTCACTTCCTGTTGTTGCCGAGATCCCCTTATAGGAACCTCTTCCTCATCTACATCTTCTGACGTAGAATCCTGTGTGAAGTATAACCTCCACCTGCCCAGAATCACCAACACCCTTCTCCACCCAAGTCGAACTCCGTTTGGTAGGATGATGCAAACAGACTCCACATATGTAACATCCTTGCTGAACACAACCTTATGGCTCTTTAGACACCACAATTTGTCACACCTGACTCCATCCTTACAGCCCATAACCATCTACTTCCACAATGGATCTAGCTTACTTTCCCTAACATGGAAATAAGCAACACCCCTACATATAAAAAATGGAATCATAACCAGCAAAATTTCATAAACATACCTCAAAATATGTCATCGACTCGATGGCTGTCGATGGTGATCTGTAGATAAGATAGCATGCCGGTTTAACTTCCTCAGCCCGATATTCTTTACTCAACATGCACCATGCTATCTTCATAACGGTTCGGTTCATCCTTCCAGTTATCTCTTTCCTTTGAGATGCTTCTCTCACCGTGAAGTGCCTCACTATGCCTTCAATCTGACAATACTCCTTTATGGGAACATTCATAAATTTCCCCCCAATGATGAACCTAAGTCGCCATCCTTTCTTGTCAGTCTGGGTCTTCATCATAGTCCTCCACTTCGATAAACTTCCAACGACTTCTCCTACCTTCATGACACACAATCACACTCTCCTAGAAAAGTCATCAATGAAAGAAAATCTCATACCTTCGTTAAAAGGCCTCCACACATCCAAACGGATGTAATCCAAAGTAATACTACAATGGACATCATTGCCAATTTTTATCCTATTCTAGTTTCCATAAACATACCGTTCACAAAACTCACCTTTGGCAATCTCCAACCTGTTTAGCAAGTCTTCCTTGCTCTTCACATCTAATCCCACCTCACTCATATGCCCCCAGCTGCATATGATATAACCTTTCGAGATTAGAACTTCCTTGTCTTCAGTTCCAACGGCTCCACCTGTTACTGTACCCCCTTGAATCACCAATCTGGAGTTACCATCCGCTATCTTTAGAACTCCCCTTTCAGCCACAAACTGTAGCCCTTGGATTCTAAACCACCAAGAGAAATCAAATTCTTCTTCAGTTCAGGAATGTGTCTCACCTCAGATAAGATTTTCACCTTACCCTCACTGGTCTTGATCTGAACCATTCTTATCCCAACCGTCTTGCAAGCTAAGTCATTACCCAACACTACATGACCTCCATCCACCTCCTTGTACGAAGTGAACCAATCCCTATTGGGACATATATGATAAGAACAAACAGAATCAAGAATCCATACCTCACGATAATCACCCGATGTGACCATCAACACCTCTCCTGTATCTGTACCATCCTCAGCTACTGCTGCTGCAACTAAACTTGACTTCCCTCCATGTGCCATATCTAGTGACACCAATAGCATTAATCTCCTTTTTGGCATTTTCTTAACTCTAGGATTTTTCCCAAGTACATACTCATTCCCCTTCACAAACAAGCATACAACCTGAATGTCATCTATTGCATCACCTAAACTCATCTAAAGAGATAGTTTCCTTTGATGCCAATAGACCTTGAATCGATGATTCAAATAATTTTGGGAAAGAGAACACAACAGTAACATAGCATGATCTTCATTACGCACTACTTCACCCACATTCAATAATTCACAAATAACCTTACGTAAATTATTAATATGGTAAAACATAGCCGTACCTTCTTTGAACCAAAGACAATACAATTGTTTCTTTCGAAACAACCTACTTGAGAGACTTCGTCATGTAAGTTCTGCAACTTCTTCCACAGTCATCATCCTTCACATCCGTTGATTTCCCCTTCAAGGCTTTGTGCTTAACCTTATTGGATCAGCGAATCCTTCACGGACTTGCACAGTCTAAAATCTGTCTTCCCGTCGATCTTCTACACATCGAACCTCGTGTTCGAAAAACCCTTGCAAATCTTAATGTCATCTCTCTACACGATCGAATAACTCAAAACTCAGATCCTAGTTTGTCGAACAACAAACTACACGGTTCCTTGGTCGAACCTGCCAATCTGATTCCTTAACCAAAGCTCTGATACCAGTTTGTTAGGAATTTCGGAGAAATCGATTCAATCGCATATGCACAATCTACGAGACGAATCAAATATGCAAAACAAGAACGAAAGAACGAGAAACAAACAAACCACACACAACACAAGATTTACGTGGTTCGGCAAGATTGCCTACATCCACGGACGATGATGATCCTTTCCACTATATGAAAATAACGAAGAAACAGTTACAAGAAACTCACCTTCAATGGAAGCCCACACACCACAAGAAAAAACCTCACAACCCCTTACAAGAGAAACCTCAATGTTGTAAAGACTTAACTCACAACCCTCTCTCAATGGTTGAACGCCATACAGCAGCCCTAAAGGGCTGCCGGCCCTTCTTCTCTCTTGCTCTCAGACTCACAACCCTTTCAAGAGATCTCATACTCTCAATATTGTTTTCTGAATACTTTAAGCTAATGCCCTACTCCTATATTTATAGCCTCCAATAGGTATCCCAATCCTAGAAGAAAAAGGGAATCCTAAACTAAATATGAAAAGGAAACCCACTTAAAATAGCAGGTCCCTCAAATACAAGAGAAAAGAAGTTTCTAAAATCTAGTGGGACTCTATATAAGAGTCCTTCTAAATATCGACAAACTAACAATTTGAACCCTGGATGTAAGATTGGCTCTGAAAAAGGGATTGATGATAGAGAGTGGAAAGTTTAAGCACTTAAACCTAGGATTGTAACAGAAATGACACGGTTCTGAGACTACATGGAGATGAGTTATGAGCTAGTCTTTTGTACAGATGATTAATTAGTATAGTTCTTTTGACTAATTAGAGTTGTGAACTTGTTCATCTTTATCCCCTTTTGGTCTACTTTGCTTGGGTCTGCCAAAATTATAGAGCTTTTTCGTTACAACTAAATTGAATCTACTTTGTGTCCTAGCTGGTCTGTTACTTGTTACTTGGTTCGGTGTGACTCAGTGGTATATCTCTCATGAGAGGGGTAATCCAAAGGCTACTTTTTAGAGAGGATGTTCTCATCGCTATGTATATCACTAGGTAATTGTTAATTCTTTAGCAGATATAACAGGATTTGATCAGGCAAGAATTTAGCGCCAGAGAGAGAGAGTGTGTGAGAGAGAGAGAGAGAGAGAAGAATAAAGAACAAAGATGACTGACTGCACTTTAGTAATTACATTACTCCACCTGAATATGAACTTTTCCAAGGTAAATCTTACATTAAAACCTCTGTAAGTCTATTCCTTTCCTTCAGACTTATTCGTATTGATTAAGCTTGCATAATCGTAAAAATCACCAACTACTAATCTATTATGCACATAACCTCTATCTATTACTCAAGTAGAACAAGGTTCATCTCTAAGACAAATTCCAAGAATTAAAAACAAAGTATATAGATGGTTAAAAAGAAGAAGAAGCAGAGAGCTAATTTTTTTGGGAGAAAAAGAAAGAAGGATGCGAAGATCCTCAAATAGATGAGAAGTGAAGAAGATTAGGGATTGAGAGAGAGAGAGAGAGAGAGACGAAAATGTTTAGATGGTGAGAAGAGAGGAATAGAGAGAAAGAAACAGGGTTATATTAATTAAGAAGTCAGTCCTTCAAAACTACATAATTCTAACAATAGGCAAATAACTCTTATACTAGAACATAAAATGGAAACGAAAACGTAAAATAACCCTGCTTACTAACTCGAATATGACCCCATTTTCTCAACCCGAAATGGTGAGTTAGCCATGAGGCTTGGACCCGTTCAGGTGAAGTAGTCGATGTCCTACCTACATCATTGTTAATTACTTGATTAAGGTGCAGGAGCTTTGCTTGGGTGATAATTTTGAGAGTAAAATGTGATGACGGTGAAGATAGTCTGAATAAAAGTAAGTCCCAACAGAATAGCTGCATCACAAAAAGATATGGAAGTCCAATGGTTCTTGAAGTAGGTCCCATGGAGATTTGAACGCCACTCTCAAAATCGTCTCTTCCACTTCTTCATGCGATCCTTGTAACAGGTTTCAATCATTGTCAATATTTCTCTAGTGTTATGATCCAGCTCTAATAGTGCTGCATTTCTTGAGAGGAATAATAAGTTAAATTGTTGTGCAACACCGTGTTCACTCCCCAGGGCATTACGAATGATGCCTATGCTGGATAGGATCTCAATGTCCGTCTTAGAAGTATCCAAGCTCATAACGGAGATATATGAAGTCACTTTATGCCCAACTCCAATGTGGAGCCTTTCAAAGGCTATGAGGTTGAGGAACAAAGACTTGGTAGTGCTCTCAAGGTCAACAGTAGGGAGGCTAAGTAACTCCATCTTGGTAAGTTATGTCATCGAGTGAACGCGTTTGACTTGCCTTGAAATGGATACCAGCATAATAAAGCATCTCTGCAGACCAAACAACCTTTCGGGCGAGGCGTCCTTCCTCTACATTGATCAGCCAGTCTAGTGTTTGAAGCTTTGTCGAGGAACATGGTCTTCCTTAACAAGGCTCTTCCTGTACATGTCTAACACATGCAAACGCCTAAAATACTTACTAAGTCCCTCGGGTTGAAAGAACTTCATGATGAGCCGTCTTATATACGTACGGTTTGTGATCTACAGTAAGTAAGCCAATAAAACCAGTTTATAAGAATTGAGGCACGTACACGCCAAAGCTCAAATGAAAGTCAGTAGTCTCTAATAGTATTGTAGGCCATCATCTATTTCATAATCCTACAGTGGTGGTCGACTGCATGCATTCATCCAACAAAACCATCCCTCAACTCATCTTCATGCTCACGTGGTATGATTATTGTAGCACCCCAAAATTTTATTAGTGTATGAGATCTACACTTAACATAATTAAGTGTAGTAACCCAATATTTTTATGGACTTGGGCATGTGTCTATGAGATTAGATGGTCTAATCCAATATTTGTGTGATGGACTTGAGCATAAATATGAATCTATAATTAAGTGGGCTAAGCCCATCTTTATTTTCTTTGGGTTAAAACAACCCAACATGTTACATATTATTTCTAAAATTCGTATTTATGTCTGTCAGTATACTTTGGACCCAATTTTGGACATCTTATACTCCGAATTGAGCTTGGGCTATTTCTAATGAAGTTGTAGCTCTTTGAATCTAGTTTTCAGAATGGTATGGCGATATTTGGACTTACGATCAGTGAGATATGGTCATTATAGTAACTCGTGTACATATGGTTAGTTGTAGACTAACATTAAGGAATAATGTTTGTTCACTCAAAACTTTTGATTTAGACCACAAGATCATTTTGATTGATACATGTCTTCATATCATTCAACAAGGGGCATAAGTTACATCAAAGTTTTTGTACACAAAACCTTATCTATAAAAATTAGTTTTTGTTATTAAACATATATCACAACCACTAATAGATAATGCATACACTACCATTACAACTCACTACCACTAGCTAATGATGGATGTACCATCACCTCTAGCTAATAATGCATATACTACCATTACAACTCACCACCACTAGCTAATGATGGATGCACCATCACCTCTAGCTAATAATGCATATACTACCATTACAACTCACCACCACTAGCTAATGATGGATGCATCATCACCTCTAGCTAATAATATATACACTACCATTACAACTCATCACCTCTAGCTAATAATGGATGCACCCCCACCACTAAATAATAATGGTTCCACTACCATTTTCCACCATCATAATTGAAAACCTTTTGGAAGCCTATATAAGGAGGCTTAAACCAAATGAAAATGAGTACCTTAAAGAAGTTTTCTCCATTTTTATTCCATCTTCTAAACCATTCAATATCAAGCTTATTTACTTCTTCAAACTTTAAACCTTATTTTCCACCATTAAACCTATACAAAAAGAAGGGTGTTTCAACTAGAAGAGGTATTTTTTAACATCAAAAGAGAAGATTTTCAATTTGAAGAAGATGTATTTTTCAACATCAAAAGAGGAGTTTTCATACTAGTGTTGGAAGCAAATCAAGGTAGGGATCGAAACCCTAGTATAAAACCTATGTTCTTGATTATATTGTTTTTGAACAAATCATGTAGGTAAGAAAATCTATCATATTTGTTTATTAGATCATGAAATCTATTTAAAATTATATTTTACGATGGAATAGTGTGGTGATTTGAGATCTAATGCAAGATAAAATGTGGTGAATATGAAAATGAGATGATTTAATAAAATCAATAGTCAGTAAGCCCTAATGGTTTTCCACGAAAATGTGGTTCCCGCGGAAGACGATTCTTGATAATCGTGGTTGGCTCACCGGATCAAGCCCTGACTGATAAGATTAATTAAAAACATTAATCTGATATTTGTGACAGTTCGTACATAAATAAAAACGTGTCTAAAAGGCCCTGGAAAACACAACCATCAAAGATTTTGTGAAATTTTATTAACACTGCAGTGTTTTCAGCAATACTTTTAACTGAAAAACGTAGTTTCTGCAGTTGCATAAGTTTTGTTGCATTTTTAAATGTGTTTCCTCATTTATACATGTTGGAATCTATTATTTTTGGTTAGTTTCCTACTGAGCTTGCTCACCTCGATAATTTTCCCCCCCCCATAGAGTTCGAAGAGGGTGTTGGAGCGCAGATCGTGAATTTGACGATCATAGAAAGACTTACTTTCTAGCATAATTTGTAGGTGTGCTTGATTTATTTGATCACACTACTTTATGTATTATATCACAGGAATTATGGGATGCTTTAAGTTTTATTTTGGTTTGGAGAATGGTTTTATATGTTGGAATTGTAACTTTTCAAGTTTGGTTTTGAACTCAAAATCTGATAGTATTGCGGTTTTTGAATTGTTTCTCTTAATTCTGAGATCGGAATGATGTTCTACCAGTTGGATTATTTTCATAATAAACTCTGTTATTTTCTCCTAAAATTTCATAATTTTTGGATTACTTATGTTCTAGTTTTAATAGGGTAAACCATCATATCACGTTACTGAATTTCTGCTGTCAGTGCAGATGGACCCCGTTACGGTTGATTTTACAGTATGTTATGATTTCCAAATTGAAAAACTTTCTTCTGTGATATTTTAGATTTGTTTGTTTATTTTCGTTAGTTTTGGAATAACTTAAAAATTATTTAAGATGAATTATTTATGTACAAAATAACAGACCTGATGCAGATTCTGGACAGATTACTATATGTCTAAAAAATTTATTAGTTTGCATAAACCTTTTGAATTACTTTAGTCAAAAATTAACTTTAAACTACTCTTTTGAGTTAATTTTGTTGACCTATTATGGTTGGATTTTATGGAATAAAGAGAAAGAATTACCAATCTTTGTTCTTACAATGCCTATAATTATGTATCCTTCTAATACTCTTCTTTTCAAGTTTAATGCTCTGAGTTGGATTATAAGATTTGAAAAGTGGGGTGTTACAAATAAAATCTCGTTTTTTTGCTTTTTCTTGGTGAAAAACCCTTTATAAAATGTCTAAAAAGCCCTCAAAGCCTTAAAAAAAGGTTCCTATAGTAAGGTTCAAATGAACTTGAAGTGTGTGCTCATCTGTTGATATTTGTTTCTAACTTGGTTGACAAAATCAGATTCTAATTGCTTCCTTTTGGCTTGAAAATAGCTAAGGGATGGGCCTCCCAAAAATGTAACTCTCGACTAGGTATGGATGTCATAGTGGAAGCTATAGAGCTTATCAAAAGAAATAGGGATTAGATATAGCACCAAAATTTGTTTTCATCAACTAAACATGTCTATAGGTGATGGGTATACTGTATATCTGTTCCATAACATTCACATGAATATAATAAGTTTACAAAATCATTCTTATTTGCAAATAGAAAGAGACTGAAAGTTAACCCCCAATTAAGTAACACTTCCTCTTTTATGGTATGATTGTCAAGAAAAAAATGAAAACTAGGACTGGGGATGTAATGTAATGGACCTAATAATGTTATCAAAAGTTGTCTGTGGTTTACTTCCATGTAATTCAAAAGCAAAGAGAATAAGAGTATACTGGAAGAAGATGATACCTGATGGTCTGTGCGAGTCTCATCAATAGGTACTTGTAATCGTTCTTGAAGCGTTTGTAGTCTATGTTCCTGCTAATAGGTAAAAGATTGCAAAAAAAAAATGTAAAAGACTACAACAGCAATTCCATAAGACAGAACAGTATGAGAAAAAAATATATACGAAACAGTGTGAAAATAGCAGTAAAAACTAAGAAGAAAATAGAAAAAACTGAAGTTATGAAGGACCATTAGAAGCCTTTTCTGGTTCGAACCAGGGGTCTTCAGTGAATGACCAGAAATTCTAGGTGCATTTGTTTCGGGTCGGGTCTGGCTTCATCTTTATGACCTGCGTGTTTGAGTAAGGCTCTGTTTGGCCACACTAAAATTTCATGGATTGAATTTTCTCTGACCCATCCTGAGAAAACCTTGAAGCTGGTTAACCAAGAAGCTGTTTGTCTGACATTTTATCTTTCCTGGGTTTACTTTGTATGCTGTTTGTTTGACACTGTATCTTTGCTGGGTTAACTTTGCATGATGTTTGTCTGATACTTTACCTATCCTGGGTTTACTTTTGTATGATGTTATTTCTCTATAAATTTATTATTAAAAGGATTATAACTTAAAATTTTCACTACTTTAACTTCAATATTTAAATATAAGAAAATAAAATATTTATGCTTCTATATCTTAATAAATAATGTAAAATTCTAACACACATTGTACATCATAAATATTGTACTCAAATTCGACAAAGTTTCTTTTGTAAACTAAGCTTAAGCATGCCTGATAAACATATAAAATTTGCATAAACAAATCTTGTACCCATTCATAATCATAATTCATATTTATGTGCAAACATAATCATCTATCCAACCACATTCCTATGTGCAAACATAGTCATCTATCCAACCACGTTCTTATGAGTATTTCATTCTCAATATACATATAAGACTACAATAACAAATTAATAACACTAGGTTCGCATGGCCCATCTTTGGTCAAAGAGGGGAAATTCATATGGATGGAATTCAAACAACTGAACTGATATACATCCAATTTAGTAACTCCATCTCTTCTAATATATATGATGTATCTGAATATCATAGTCTGTAACTGCAAGTCAAGAGCCAAAACAATTGATATGTGAACAACAACATAAACATGTATAAGGAAATAAATGAAATCTGAAATGGTCATTGAAGATCACACAATACATCTCATGAACCATCAAATTACTCTTACAAACAAGTTATATATCAAGAATAAAATTAATGGAGCAGATCATTTTTATTTTTTGATAAAAGAACAATTCATATCAAAACCCTAGACAATTGCACAGTTGAAGTTACAAAAAAAATAAGATGAAATTTTTTTCCTTCCCTTCTAAATAACAAGTTGCAGAAAAAATAAGATCTTCTACCCTAGAAACCCAAAACAGGTCAAGCTGCAGAAAAATTAAGAAAAAATAAAAAAAAGAACCATATTTCAAATTGCAAAAACCTAGAAATTTCAAAGTAAAGTTGCAGAAAAATTTAGAAATTTATTTTTTCTCCCTTCTCAGTAACAAGTTTTCAGATAATTATTTTTCTTCAACCCTAGAAATTTAAAACTCAACCAAGAAATTTTTTTTTCTTTTACCTTAGAAATTCAAAGATCAACCAATATGCAAAGATGAAGCAATTAAACAAAAATTTCTAGAGATAATGAAGAATGAGAGAGAGAAAAAGATTAGGAGATGGAAGGAGAAAAAGAGAAAGAGAAAGAGGTAGATGGGAAAATCAGACAGAGAAGGAGACGAAAGAAAAACAGAGAGAGGAAACGAAGGAGAGAAGGATATGAAGGAGACGAAGGAGAGAAGGAGAACGAGAAGGGGAGCATACCTTTCTTTGAGAATGAAGTAGAGAGGAAACACGAGCTCTCAACTGGTTTGTTGTGACGGGGATTTGGGAAAAACACCCATTTGGTGGTTTTCCCCTTTCTCAGTTTTTTGTGTACGGAGCCCCAGAACGGATTTCACTTTTCTCGTGTTTTTGGAGAAAATATGTGAAACAAACATAATTTCAGGTTTTCTTCATCCGGGTCTGAGATTTCTCGGTAGCCAAACAGTACATAAAGGATCGAACCATTCCTCATACTTTTGGTTTGAACTAAAGTGGAAGGAGGATAGAAAGAGGCTAGGGGCATCAAGGAGTTGGACTGGGGGATTCCTTCCATCTTTCTTCATTCTAGGGTAAGATTTCTTGATTACTCACAATTTCTTCTTAGATTTGTGCATTTTTTACTTCTTAGAACAGTAAATTTCGATTTTCGTTGGATTTCTAGATCAAGATCTTGCTTTGCCAAGCAAAAGATCTACTCGATCTCATGAGGAAGGAACCACTTCTCGGCCTCAAAAAACTAGGCGTCAACCACTTCTCATCGTTTTTTCGTTGCATGAGAAAAAGAAAAAAGACCGGGGAGGATATTTTATTATTATTTTTTTATAAGGGGCCGTGTAAGTTAGTAAAACTCATTTAATTAATTTTAACACTAATAACCGTAACTTTTAAATTATAATTCGGATTTGAATAAAATTTATACCTTAGAAAGCACTTTTCAAAATCTTTAAAACAAGTTGAATACCAAATTTAAAAAAAACTAAAAGAACTTATTTACTAAGATATAAACTCATATAATTGTATGCAAACTTTAATTTTCATACATTAGTTAACTTTGAATTTGTATACCATGAATTTTAATACTTTACTGAACATCAAAACATGCAAAGAAATGCGTAGGGGGTTAAAAAAGTACAAATGCTCAAAAATATGTAAAAAAAACCTAATTTGTAGGGTTTTGGCATATTGGGGCAATTTAGGTATTTTGTGGAAAATAAAGGCATTTAAATGTTTCACGTGCACAAGATGTGCTGGGCATTTAGGTCTTAAATATTTTTGTGTAAAACACACGTACACTTTCAAACAGTCAAGTGACGGAACTGTTAGATTGAGGGACAAAGTTAAATATCACATCTTTGAGGGGGCTAGTTCAACTGGTCATTATTTCTGGGGGTATAGGGGGGCTAAGGGCAAGTATTATAGACACCTTAACCAAGTAAAAAAAAACATTTTTTGAGGTTAGGGCAAGTACCATGGGCACCCCAAACATCCAATCCCCTCCCTCCGGTCCTAGATTTGGGGATGGAGTAAGGGGTTTCAGGGACAATCTTTGCCTAATTCTATATAGACATAAATGTATGGAATTAGGCAAAGATTGTGCCGTATGGCACTAAATGTCCCGTGCGTCCCTAATTTTTCATAGCACTTGTGCTCCCCCAAGCCCTTAAACCCCTATCCCAAACTTAGGGGTTTTCTATAGCACTTACCCTAAGTTAAATTAACCCTATTATAAATCATTTCTTTTGCTCAAAACCAACACACTGTTAATACATAGTAATGGGTCCTTTTTACTTTCATCATCGGCCAGCTAAAACTTTCCTAACACTACTTTTAATGTTCATTTTGTTTTACATGTCCATCTTACTGGCCTCAGTCTCTAACAAGACCTGCCTCCATGTGAAAGTGGGGTGGACCGTTACTTAAAAAAGGTAAATTATTAAGTAAAGGGGAACTCTATATTTGGTTAAACATCGGAGTCTGAGATTCATAAATGTACCTACCATGTTAATGTAAGACACATGCTTATGTGAAATGGTGGGTTCTACTACCACATAAGTTGGAAACTCTCTTAAAACACTTTTGGGAGGAGAAAAATAGTGGGTCCTACCCTGTCACATAAGTATCTGACATTTGTTTTGTAAGATGGATGGGCCAAAAAGCTTTATTGATGGACTATTATACTCCCCAACAACTGCCACTGCATGCCAATTACCAAATTACCCCTGCTCATAGGCAAAATTTTCCAAGGTTTTCTTTTCTCTCTTTTGTTTTTTTAATAAGCAAGAACTTTATTTATTGTTTTAAATGATTAATCTAATGAAGAGGAAGAAGAGGAAAAAGTATAAGTCCTTTTTTTTTGCCTAAACCCTAAAACAAAACTTCCATTTCACCCTGCCTACATTTCTGCTTTCTCTTTCTATGTCTTCTTATTTTTCTAATGATGAATTCCAAGAAAGAAGCAGATATTATTAATAATGATTCAAGTAGCAGCAACTTATTCTTCACTTGTGAGATTTGTATAGAACCTGTTCCTATGAATCAGAAATTCAAGAACATGGAGATGAATGGATGCACTCACCCCTTTTGTACTGATTGCATCGCGAAGTATATACAAGTAAAGGTCGAGGAGAACAACGCATCGGAGATCAAATGCCCTGATACCAACTGTAATGTAGTCTTCGACACTCTATCGTGTCGTTCCATCCTTGGGACCAAAGTGTTCGACAAATGGTGTCATATGCTTTGTGAGTCCATGGTACTTTTAGCCTCATCAAGAGGTGGGTTTGCCCACGGAAGAGCCTACTGCCCTTTCAAGGATTGTTCGGAGTTGGTTTTGAACGAGTGTGTAAGATCATCAAGTACTATTCGTAGGAGGATTACAAGATCAATGTGCCCTAATTGTAAGAAACTATTCTGTTTTCATTGCATGGTTCCATGGCAAGAGACTCATCGATGTAGTAGTACTAGTGGTGGTGGTGGTGATGTGAATAGAAACCACGTACTGTTCGTCGAGATGGTGAAACGAAAGAAATGGACTAGATGTCCTACCTGCAATCGTTACGTAGAGCGTATCACGGGTTATTCCCACGTTACATGCAGGTACGTACTTATATGTCTTCTTCGATCTATCTTTCCAACATTTGTAATTCCAACTTAATATTCTCTAATTAATTAATTTGTTGATCGATTGAATCATCCATTGCGGGCATCTTGGAAACAACCTGGCTAATTAATTTTCATTCGCACAGAATTGAAATCTAACAGTAGTGTGTATTCACACATGCTCGTAATTTGCATCACATACCCTCGTGATTTGCGTCAAATCTAAAATTATTCTTTTCTGTAGATTATTCTTTAGGTTTTTCGATAACACTAACACTACCATTTATTTATTTTTTTGAACACGAGAATTTTCATAATTTTTTTTGTTGGGATTAGTGATTAATTTGTGTTGGAAGCTAGTTAAGTACATCCAAATTAATATAATGTTTAATGGTGTTTAATTTATTTATCGTATACTGTGGCTTGGAGTTGGAGATGTAATTAATTAATTATTTTGATTTTTAATTCATTAAATTTTTATATTAATATGCAGATGTAAGACCCAATTTTGCTATGGTTGTGGAAATAAAAGTGGTTCATGTGCTTGCAAAAAAATCATGGCCATGGGGGACTGCGGGCAAATAACTTTAATTACTTTAATTTGCTTAGTTTTGCCTTTTATCTTATATGTTTCGAGCCTGGTCTACTCATTGTGATTGGTTGTAAATTTCTTTTTGTTCCACAGATTTTTGTAGACTTCTTTTAGATCATTTGAACACTACTGTATTCAAATTTTGTTATACGACGGATTATTTAATGATATAGTTGAACTATTTAATGTTAAAATTTTTACTTTTAATATTTTATTAAAGTTAATCATAGGTTTTTGGGAAGCCAAGTTTGTTTACAAAATGTTTTGTTACACTATAGGGAAGTGAAATGGATGGCTAGTTCAATCACTACTGTTGATTTCCAATCACAAAATGATGGACGAGTTATAATAAGTTTTAGAATAGGTTGATTTTGGATGAAGATGACCTGCATATTGAAGAGAATATTTCCTTAACTAAACATTAAAATCAAGTTTTACGTCATCTTTATGTGAACCCTACAACCCACAAAAAATGATGTGGGAATAACAATAATGTATGTGAGGATCCTGCTCCCGTATGAGAATATAAAGAAGGGATATGTATGTGAGGACCATGGCTAATAAATAGAGCATTTGTGACGAACATAAAACCGATGTGCCCTCTTGATGAGGTGGCGATTGTCATGATGACATGTCATGATAACATACGCCAACTGAATAATCTCAAAATACCTTTATCTATAAAAATAAATGGGTTGCTGAAAAAAGAAAAAAAAACTTTTAAAAGGGTATATAGATTAGGGCAAGTTTAATGGACTCAAAGAATCCATGAATCTATGGATTTTAACTCTAATAATGGGAGCAAAAAATTCAAGGATCCAAACTAGGGCTGCACATGGTGCGGTTTTAAATCAGGTCCGAACCGGTCCGAGCCGAAAAAAATACCGACAAACCGTAAAACCAAAAAACCCAAAACCCGAAAAACTGAAAAACCGCAAAAAACCGATATTTATGGTCCTGGTTTTGGTTTCATGTTTTTAAAAAACCAAAAAAATCGAAACCGTACCAAAAACTCCGAACCGAAAGACCAAACCAAAAAAACTAGAAAAAAAAACCCGCACATATACCTATTTAGTATACACATGCATTATTATGTATAAATATGCATGCTAACTTATGAAAATATGAATTAAGGAGCCTGACTCTTAATATAACCACAATTTTATAAGTCAATATATCTATGTCAATTTGTATCCTATATGAGGCAATACATATGTGTGATGTGTGTTCTCAAATTTATACATATTTATTAATTTATTTATAACATATTTATTATTTTGTATAATTATTTATTCTGAAAAAGTTCAATTATAGACATACCATGATTAAAATTGCCACTATATTGCTATGGAAAATATGCTGGGATATATATATAGAGATATCTAAGATATGTAGATGAACTCTTCACAGACTTCACAACGTATGTTCATAAAAAAAATAAAAATAAATTATATTCGGGGACGAGCTATCTTGCACGTTGTTGGGGAGTGTGCCCCACCAAAAAAAAATTTAAACTCCAACATCTAATGCCTATGAGGAAATTGAGTGCCCCACCATTTATTAAGATTTTAGTCTATTGTGCCTTAGTTTTTTGTAAAATTAGAATTTGACCAACTCATTTCTTAAAACGTGCCCCACAAGCTTTTAGGCGTACCAAAGAAATTTATTGTGCTTTGTGGTTTTCTCCTTAAAAAAATGGATTACTTATAAATTACCTTATAATTATTTTTGATTGACATGACTTTTAGTAAGGAGATCTTCTCATATTAAATTTAACAATTTTCATAAAAAAAGAGAGAGAATTAATTATTAATTAAGATGGTTGAACACTTAGATATTTTTTTTCATGTTTTAAATTTAAATAAATGGTTATTATCAGTTTTTCATTTTTTAAGTTTGAACGAACTTTAATTTTTTATAATGCAAGTGCTCTAATTATTCATGTTTTAGTTTAAGTTTAAATAATCAATTGATAAATGTCATAAGTTAATTTTTTTAATCTAGTTAAACTTTAGTTTTGAATGATTTGTCCGTTAAAAAAACCGAAAACTTCTAAAAAATCAGAAATTTAGAAAAAACTGAAAAATCCAAAAAAACGATGGTGTGGTTTTGGTTCTAAAAAAAAACCACCATGGTTTGTTATGGTTTTGGTCCTCCTAATTAATTAATGGTTTGGCTATGGGTTTGACAAAAAATCCAACCAAACCGAACCGTGTGCAGCCCTAATCCAAACAACTTTCTGTTACTCATTAGATTTTTAGTGGAACGATCATCTGATGGTCAGATTAAAAAAATGATGATCAGATAGTCATTCCAATCATAAGAACATCCTGAACTTTAAAAATTTGATTGAAAAATAATAAAAAAGACACAAATGACCATCCACATGGTCGTTTGTGACTTAATTTGATGGTCGATTGTATCTTTTTTATTATTTTTTAATCCGCAAAAATAATCATTTCTCCCATCTATCCTCTTAATCTTGAATTCTTGGATTCGCACTCCCCATACCCTTAATGTTGATTTTGTTTTACTTGTTCAGTCTCTCCCAAGAAGCCTGCCTAGCTCCATGTGGAGACTGGAGAGAAATCTATATTTGGTTAAAAGAGGAGTACAGGCTCTGATATTCAGAAACGTACATACCCTGTTAATGTAAGATGGATTACTAATCCCCAACAACTGCAACTGCATGCCAATTACAGAAATACCCCTGCTTATAGGTAAAAATATTCAAGATTTTTCTCTTTACTTCGAGGAAATTAAATAAAGTTTATGGTGGAAAACTAAGAAATAACCCTGACATTTTTGATATTTCTGAAATGACCCTATCTTGGACAGAATCGTTAACTTGCCATCCTCGAGATCACGTGATGGTCACATGACCATGTTAATGTACGTAAATGCCCTTATTCTAACCCAACCTCTCTTTACCTTGAGTTAAAGGTAGTAGTGGGACACGTGTAGCCATCTGTGCGTTGGATGAGGTTGACGGTGAGGGATTGATCTTGTAATGCACGTGTGAGTTGCACGCATAATTTTCTTATTTTCACGGGATGGATTAGGGCATTCTGTTCATTGAACAGTTGAGAGAGGAGGGAGCTCCGAAGGAAGAATACGTCGAACCCTCCGTTAAAGGAAGAAGACGCATGACCTCCGAAGGAAGAAGACGCCGAAACCCCCATTGAAGCTCCGATTGAAGCTCCAACATGCTTTGTTGAGACAGGTATGAATTTTATTTTTTTATTTATTTTTTTCTGTGATTTAGGTTGGTGTTAGGATTTTTGTAAGGGGTAAGTGTAGAGATCGCAGATCTTTCGTGATGATGTTGCTAACCCATAATTTATTTGCTTATTTGTGCTGATCTTGATTTATTTGTTTAAAACCAATAATCCCGAATCTTCGCCGCTGCCACCAGCACCACCGCCATTAAAATTTTTCAGACTCCACTCCTTTAGGAGTATTTGATGATCATCAGCTCTTCCACTACTACTTCGATTGTTATTGTTGATCAATAAGAACAAAACATCATCATTTAATTAGAGTATTAAACCATAATACTCTAATTAATGGACACTGATCGATGAAATAGCTTGTTTTGTACTAAATGTATTAGTGTTTGTTATTAAGTTTTTTATGTAGGTGTTGCACTTTTGTTTACTGATTGAAGCTAACAAGAAATATATAAATCAGAAGATATGAAGAACATGTATTTTTTACTATGGTCTGTTTTTATGGCAATCTATATATTGATATATCATGTTGATGTTTTTTTTTTTACTCAAATTCTTTCATTTGTGCAATAATTTTGTTTCATGTCCATTGAAAAATGTAAGGATACATTATAATGGATTTTGGGTACCACCCAAAATACCTGGAGTAGGGTTGTCTATGGATGAATATATGTTTGGCAATGTGTTAGAGATCCCTGATCTTGATGGGGATAAATTCAGTCCTCCTAGTAAGATCAAGGAGCTCAAATCCCAATTAAATCTTGATGAGGCTTTGGATTATGAATTTGTTTGGTTGTTTAATGGTGTTAGAGAAGCAATTGTCAGTGATAGGGACTTTCTTGTTATATGGAGTTAGGCAACTATTGATGAACCAGGTTACATCAACATCTTTCTACTGTTGTGTAATTCCTCAGACTTTGATTCCATTCCTGGAGGGTTTCAGTAGAGTTTCATTTTCAATGTATGTGGGATGTGATCAGATATGTGAATCCTGGTTTTTTATAAAGACAATGGACACTACAAGAAAAATGGGTTTTTGGGGCGGACTTTTTGCGGCGGCCAAATATATTGGAGGCTAAAACCCATCTATTGCAGCGAGCAAAATAGGGTTGTCACAAAAAATTGAAATTTCGGCAAAAGTGGGCGCGAATTTTTGGCGCCATATGTTTTGCGTCAAGAAAGTACTGCCGTCGAAATAGATCGTTGAAAAATCTATGTTTTTGCGGCGGGCAAATACTATTTGTCGAAAAAAATGTTTTTTTTGCAGCGAGTTCCCTCGATTTGTCGTAAAAAATGATTAATGAAAAAATAAAAATACCCGCCACTGTATTTTCTTCCCTCCTAAATAGTGTCCCTTTTTCATTTCTGAGAGAAATCTAACAAAAACCCATTTGAGGGAATAGATGGAAAAAAAACCCTAAAGAGGAGATTCAAGCATCGTTGAAGCCTACTAGCAGATCTGAAAATTTTCCTGATCAACTGGAGCAGATTTTTGCTTAGGTATGTTCTGCATTTCTTCTTCTTCTTCTTGTTCTTCTTAATTAATGGTATTTTTTCAAACATTTTTGTTCATCTTCAGCTTCAACTTCTTCTTCTTCTCTTAATTAATGGTGTTTTTTTTTCTCCAGAATTTTCTTCTTCTTCAGTGTTATTTTTGATCGGATTGTTCGGTAGCTGCTTTGCTTGATTGGAATGTTCGGTAGATGCTAGATCTCGCCATTTGCAGGCTTATACAAATTCAGATCTCAAAGAAAAATCAAAGACCAATATAGATCTAGCCAGTGAGGTATGGAAATTAAGTTTCTCTTATACTTTTTTTTTGTTTTGTTTGATCGATAGTTTTTCCTATGCTTATTGATCTTTAAATCCTATAATTCATGACTTGCTCATTTGATGAGCAGCAAATTGAAAAATCATCATTGGGGATCTAGTTTGAAAGATCATTAGGGATCTAGTTTGGTAGATCATTGAGATCTTTTACTTGACATTTAGATCTATATTCTTCTAAAAAACACAATATTTTTTTTCATGCAGTCAAACAAATTCCTTCTTTGGCAAAAAATGTTTTTTTTCTAACCTATGTGATCAGGACGTGCTGCTGGTCCCATCGAATCTGAGCTCACTCTTCTATTGAAATCTTTGTTTCATTTTACTTATTAAAACTATAAATATTAATTCAAGTTTTTTTTGTCATGCTAATTACTAGGTTCTACACACTATCACTTTGATATTGGTGTTAATTTGAATCCCCAATTTAGATATGCAATTAAGATTTTTTTTTTTTTTTGAATTGGACTTAAATTAAAGATGAATCCCCTTTGTGGGATTCGATACCAAGACCTACTTACAGCTATATTTCCATTAAGATTTTCTCATTACTTACAGCTATATTTCCAGCATGTTGCCCACGATGAAATACCTATTTGCTTGTCTTTAAATTGCTTTTTTTTTTTGGACTGTCACTCCACCATTGGATCATAAAACAATCGAGATGGAATTTTGTTATCTCTTTCATGTTACTAACTAATTTTGTTCTTGAACTTCAAGCTCTTCCTGTGTCATTGTGTTCGGTAAATAGAACCTGCCATGTGGAAAGACAAGAATCAAATTTGATACAAGTTTTGTTAAAAACTTTATTCTTTCTTTTATTTGTCATGAATTATGTTAATCTTGGATTTGAGTTTATAGCTGATTGGTAGATGTTTTTGGTTGCAGCATAAGTTTTTCTTCAGTCCCTATTTACAGTGAAAAGAAAAGTGTCAATCTTAATGCAATTGTGTCTATAATAACAAATAAGATATGAGCTATAGTTTTATCTCTGGTTTGACTAGATGCATTTCGAATGCACAAAGACAGGTGAATGGTCTATAATCTAGATACGATACAATTCCATCAATCACAGCATGTAATGGAGATGATGCTGGATTGTTTTTCCATAATTTCTTTTTCCTACGCATTCTTATGCTTCATGAGTCTGGAAAAAAAAAGTTTTTTCCATTTTTGCCCGTGAACTTTGAAGTATAAATTGCATCCCTCGCCTTTTATTCTGTTAGGAATCTTTAATGATTGATTTTGGTAGTTCTTATTTATGGTTATAGGCAACTTCACCTGAATGTGCTAGCTTTTACATAGTTTTTGGATATTTGTGTGCCCTGTTTGTTGTATCGTAATGCATTCAGTAGACCAATTAATAAAAAAACAAACAGCAGCCAGCAGCAAATGCTCCAACTTGTTTACATTATGTAGTATTTAGAGGTAGCTGGGAAAAAGGAGTCAAACTTTCAAGACAGCAAGTTTGTTTGATGTTAAGACGACGTACCATTTATTTTTTTGTTAATCGAGAAAAAAAAGAAAAAAAAAGGGGGGATTCGAAGCAAAATGATTTTGCTCCCTTAAATCCCCACATTTTTTGTATGTTTTTCTTTAAAAAATTTTATGGTGGTTTTATCTTCATTCATTCATCATTCTTTTGAGGCCCAACCTATAAACAATTTAAAGCCTAACAATCTGCCAATGTACTCTCGCCAGCCCCTTTTTATTTGAATATATGTAATATTCTGCCACGGATTGAAATTAAAAAAAAACCTTTTTGAAACTCCCAAAGTTATAGAGCATCACTAGTGTTTTTTCTTTTTGGGTGAACTACTACTATTTATTCTTTATAAAAAGGTGTTATAAAGAATGTGGTTTGAGTTGGGTGAAAACAACTAGTATAAAGAATGGATATACAGGTGTTATAAAGAATGTGTTTTGAGTTGGATATACGGGTGTTATAAAGATTTTGGTTAGTACTTGTTAAAACAGGTGCTTCAACTCCGAAGATAAAACAGATGAAGTTTATATTTCATAGAATAAAAAGTTACATTCATGATAAAAGTGCAACATTAAAGGTGCACTTTGGTCTTCACAGCCTTACACAATTCATCCAAACTAGCCTCAAGTTCTTTACCTCTTGAGACCACCAACACATCAGACATCCATTCAAAATTATTACATTCTAGGCATTTAAGATAAGGAATTCTATAGTTATGTTCAGTTGTTGACAGACTTAGCTTCCTCTTTCCATTATAACTTTTAGAGCTGCAAGGGGTGTTATTCTATGGGCATGCATCAATCTAGTGATCACCAACTCCACAGCCAAAGCATCCACTACCTAGTGTCCAAGATCGAATCGAATTCAATGCATCGTCAAACAATTGAAAATAATTACACCCGATTCTTTCACAAGTCATAAATCGCGTCCCAATAGAATTTGGTTTAGTAGATATAAGTAATTTTCTAATCCCATTACAAAATGGTCTTCTACATCTACTGTAGACCTATAAACACACAATACCAATGTGACCTATTCTATCACACATTTGGCACCAATCCTGTAAGAGAAAGAACCAAAAAAAAAAAATTTGTTACCATTCAGCATATATATAACCCCACTGTTGCTGTAAAATTGAACGAATAACCCTGCCATAGATGAACCGATCCATGGAGAACCAAGGAGATGCAGTCTCCTTTAACATGATAAATAACGAAAAAAATCAGGAAAGAAAAACGTTTTTCATTAAGAAGGAAGAAAATAACTTTGAAAAATAACAAAAAAATCCAAATATTCACCTCCGATGACTCAATTGACTTTGATTCGATGACCCTTCCCCACCTCCTATAGATAATGTTGTGTGGTTAAGAGCTTTAATGGAGAAGAAAGGAGCAGATGCAGATGGAGTTGAAGAAAAGATGATGATGGAGTAAGATGGTGGGCTTGATCGATTGATTTATAGAGCCGTTCAGATGATAAGGAAGATCACTTAATGGTCAAAACAAGATCGATCTCTCACCGTCAGCCTCATCCAACGCACAGATAGCTACATGTGTCCCACTACTAACCTTAACTCAAGGTAAGGAGAGGTTGGATTAGAATAAGGGCATTTAAGTACATTAACATGGTCATGTGACCATCACGTGATCTCGAGGATGGCAAGTTAACGATTCCATCCAAGATAGGGTCATTTCAGAAATATCGAAAATATCAGGGTTATTTCTTAGTTTCCATTACTGACAGGGTTATTTGCTAAAAAAGCCCTATTATATATGATTTTGTTTCAAATATTAGCAAGTATCAATGATGATCAATAATAAAAACTAGAAATAGAATTTCCTCATTGTTTGGATTATTTCTTGTTTTAACTGGTGAATAATGTGATGAAGAAGTAGAACAAGTAATTTTTTGTATCTCAAAAAACCTAAACCCCGAAAACAAAACTTCCATTTCACCCTACCATTTTTTTCTTTTTCTTTCTCTTTCTATCTCTTGTTCTTTATGATCAAATGAACTCCAAGAAACTAGCATAGATTAATAGTGATTCAAGCAATAGCAGCAGCAGCAACAACTTTTTTTATTTTTGTTGAGACTATTGATTAATTTGTGTTGGAAGCTAGCTAAGTACATCTAAATATTAATGTTCAATTAATGGTGCTTTAATTATATTAAATTTTTGTATTAATTTGTAGATGTAAGACCCAATTTTGCTATCATTGTGGAAGCATATGTGAATTATGTGTTTGCAGAATAATCGCGGGGGCCATGGGGCAGAACGAACAAAGGACTGTAATAATTTGGCTTATTGTGGCTTTGATTTTGTTACCTTTACTGATCCTCGCCTTACGTTTTGTGCCTGTTTCCAGTACTGGTAATGATCGAGTGTAATTTCTTTTTTCTGTTCTAGAGATTCTGTGCCATTTAGTTTGTAGATCTCTTTTGGATCATTTGAAGCCTGTACTAAAATTTTGTTATACGGCCATTTTAATGTTATAGGTGAATTATTTAATAGTAGAGTTCTAATTTTTAATATTTTATTAAAGGTAATCCCAGGTTTGTGGGACACTAGGGTTTTAACAAAAGATTTTAACACGTAAAATGAGTCGCCAACTCAATCACGGTTGATTTCATAGCCAAGTTACAATAAATTTTAGAATGAGCTGATTTTTAACAAAGATGAACCTAAATGGTGAGGAGAACGTCCTCACCCAAAAAACAAAACCAACCCTTTGAACATCTTCATCTAAAAAAAATCAACCCTTATAACATCTTTATGTGAGTCCTACCGATAACTTTACAAAACTGATGTATTATGAATAATGATGTACGAGTGGATTTTTGTATTTCGTAATGATGTAGGAAAGGATCTTGGTTCCGTATGAGAATATTAAAAAAATGATAAGTTGGGATCTAAGTAACTAGAGCGGAGAGCGGGAGCAGAAATGAGAGCGGGAGCGGGAGCGTTGAGTGGCCAATTAAAAATTGCCTCTAGTTCTAGAATGCCTTAAAAGCACGAACGTCGAAGCGTGATTCAGAGCGAGAGTGCGAAGTTCTAGACCAAGAGCTTCACCTCCATACTACAGTTCCATTTACTGAGGTTAGGACCATTTTTAGTAAGTTTAGCATTTGTGATGAACATAAAATCCCTCGTTGGATCCTCCCTTTTCATGATGGTTTTAAACCATCCTAACACAGTTTTTAAATTATGACTATGGACTAGAGTGTACTAACATTGTAACCATGGAACGGTCATATGTTAATCTAAGATATATTGACTTTCATGATTCTATATTAGTGGACTCGAAGGGACTCCATATTAGTTGATGCAGGTGAATCCTCAGGATATGGATAGTTTATTTTTCAAATGAGTACGCACTCGAAGGTCGTTTAAAATTTGTTAATCAGGAAGAGTTTTTTAAAATATATTTAAAATAAAATCATTATTGTTAACCAAGTGGGAGAATGTAAGAATTGTGGTCACAATAATTAATTTTATATTTAATAAACTGGATTAATCCTATCCATATCTTAGAAGGGTACATTGTACTATGATACAATATGTTACACCGTATCGTTATTGCACAATTTTAGTAAGTATCTAATTGGAACTCCTTGATGGTTAGGGTTTCCTAATTAGAAACAGTTTCTATATTGGGTCCAAGTCCTCTCTCTATATAAACATATGAAGGCTAGGAGATCCATCATCCTAAGGGTTAAAGAGTAGAGGATTGATGACTCAGTACTCTCAACTGGAGCAGTTCATCTTGGATCAATAACGATAACAGGTATGTGATTTATTTATTTAATTAATTTATTATTTTTTGTATTGATCGTGGGACTCGATCTTTGGCTTCCGCTCTATTTTGCTGACACTTTGTAGTAGACGTATATGTTGGATTACTCCCCCTCAGTGTTAGCATTCCTCTTCATTTTAGAGATTAGGTTTGAACCCTTGCCTTTTTTGAATCTTCTGATCTGATATCATATTGAACCATCACTTTTTCTAAAAACTCAAACTTGCGGAAAGAGATATTATATTAATGCAGATCTGGTGGTGGACCGGCTAACTCGAATAGTATATGCATATCACTGTCTTGTAAAGCTAGCTCCTCTTCTTTTTCGCATATGCATTAACTATCATCTACCAAAGTATTGTGTTGAACAATATGTATTTCCAATGATATCATTTCTCACTACAAAACCCTAGGTATATAATTCTCTTACCTCTTCTAGCTCACTTGAAGGTCTTGGACCACTCCTATTCCTACCACATTAGGTATGTGCTAATTAGTCCCACATGCAATAAGGCCCTACATCTACCTATATTTTCATAATTAAGACCGAGAGCTTACATAATATATGCACATAATTAGTGTTGGTTATTTAAGGTTTGGTGGTCCTCTAGTGGACTACCCCAATTCCTTCTTAGTTCTTACTTGCATAAAAGGAAATTAAGGGCACTTCCTAAGTAGGCACTGTTAAGGAAACATGCATTAGCCCTACAATATAAGGTCCTATGGGTACTCGCCTATTTGGAAATTAAACTGAACAAGAACCGGCTTTTCACCTGTTCTGGCTCCACATATTTCAAAGTCATTCGAAATAAGAACCGAAACTGCGATAGACCAGAATCATTAGTATTATTATAACGGAACCGAAACAGTTTTTGTGCCTCTAGAGAGATATGAAAAGAACCTAACCAAGTGTTTGTCGAGGATTTTTTTGTATCTATTGTTTAACAAAAATGATCGTGAATATGGATTGTTCTGATGAAAAAAAGAATCATGAATCTGGATTGCGAACCAATTGCAACCTTATTTTCTTGAAGTTTTTCCGATAGATTTCTCAATTATTTAGAAATTATAAAGCAAGAAGTTTCTATTGGGGTTCTCAGTTTGATTGCTTTAGAGGAGTGAGATTTGGGGACCTATGATACAAATTATGCATCAGTTCTCACTTCTCTGCCATCAAAGTAACAGTAAGGACGATGTCAAATTCTGCTAAACACTATATCTCGACACCCCCATGACAATCAGATCACAAAGAATTTTCTTCAAAACAAGAATTTTTCAAGTTCATATCACCCATTACATATGCTAGTAAAAATCCCCTGCTTTCCTCTATCTATCTATAACCTGAGTCTGACACCACCAAAAACCTATAAGAAAGCTTCTACTGATCCCAATTGTTGCAGGGCTATGGATCAAAGATGAGTTTAAGGAACTTTAACACAAGAACACAAGGTAATTGGCACCAATTGAACCCTAAATGAATGTCCTAGACTGTTAATGGGTTGTATTAGAGCATCCACAATGCTAGCTAAATTTAGCAGAATTGTCTAAAAAGTAACTCGTACTGGATTGTCTGAAAATGTAAATTTAGAGTAGGAGGAGAGAGAATTGTGAAAAAATACACAAGATGTAAAAATATATAGAAAATTAGATGGGCGAACTTTGAGAGTTAGCCTGGCATCAAGCGTTATCTCAGAGTTAGCCTGGTTGTGGGGCACACTCTGAGAGTCCGCCTGGTGCCAGGCTAACTCTCAGATACCGCCCAACATCAGGTCGTATCTCAAAGACCGCCCCATATATATATATACATATATATATTCTTTTCATAAATTGGACAATGATAGCACTGTGAATACGATTGTGTATTTCTAAATGTTTAAAGATTTTTTACTTTTACACAATCAAAATAGACAACACGGCTGTGGATGCTCTTATTGTATAAGAAGATTAATGAAAATTAAAAAGCTGATGGCTCTATAGAAAGATATAAGGCAACAAAAGTGAACAAAGGATGAAATTGATTTTAGTAGTTTTAAAGGCTACTAGAGTTACTATCTTTAGGTAATGATAACAATTGGATGTATCAGACGCTTTTCTTCATGGCATTTTACATGAGAATGTTTTCATGGAGAAACCCCATGGTTTTATCAATCAAGAAAACAGCACAAGTTATTTCAATCAATTAAAAAACACCTAACTTGAATCTCTATCAAATAAAACACAGCTAACTAGAAGCGAAAACAAAAAAAATAAGCTCAAAGGACTTTCTGCAAATTTCAGAATTTGGATTCAGAAAGTTGCACCAAAGAAGAAGTTATTTTAGCTCAAAGAAACGCCTTCTAAGTAATCCAAATAGGGCAAAACAAAAAACCAATACAACCAAGATTTTTTTTTTTAAAAAATACAATTAATCAGAAAAAAAATCCACTAACAAAGAAATCCCATCACTCCACTCCCCAAAATAACTCAAATAAATTAACTCTACCATTGCATGTTGATGGGTAATAAGCAATAGGCCAAGATTAAGCTTCGATGCTTTTAATTATTAAAGGGTCAAATTAAATTATTTGAGTTAAGTTTATAAATTTCTGCATAAGAATACTATTTGTTACTGTTAGTTAAGGATGAGTTCTTCAAGTGTCAGTTCAGTGTATGTCATTTTTCCTTTGGAATTGCTGAGTTAGTAATGATGTTTCAGCCAAGTGAGTCTCTAAAACCCCACATTTGTGTAATTTATTGAGCCAAGAGAGATTGAAATTGATTAGCAACTCTTTCTTCCATTAGATAAACAAAAAGAGATCTTAGAAGTTACGAAAATGGATAACCGCTGCCAAAACTGTACAGAAAGAGGAAGGGTCACCTTGATTCTTGAATAAGGAACTGGTAGAAAGAGTTCTTGAATGCTCCATCTGGGTTCCAATCTTTGAAACCCAATCTTTGAAATTGCTCCTAAAACCAAGATACCAAGAAACCAGATCAGGTTTCGTTTTGTGATGATCTCGGTCTTACTACTACTGAATCAATCTTAGCTATTTGACGGTTGGAAACAGGTACTTGTTGTTGAGAAAATATACCCTCGTCATAGGTGATCAATCTACTTAGAGTTTTCTCTCGATTGCGGAATACAGGATCTTGGAAGTAAATGAATGAATAAATAAATAACACTCACGAAGCCAATAAAGAAGAAATAAATAACTCACAAGACACGCAAGATTTATAGAGGTTCGGAGCTAGTCCTACGTTCTCTTTGAGCCTCACCAAGCCAATCCACTATAAACAAGGAAATACAAATATACAAGAGTTTACACTCTCACTTTCTCTCTTCTCTCATATAAGAGGTTACACTCAAGAGACTATCTCAAGAGAGATTACTTCTCTCTCTATCTCTTCTCTCTCTCACAATAGCTTTTAAGACTTGATACTAAATCAATAAGAGGGGTTGCCTATTTATAGGCAACTCCACCGAGAGAGTTTATATGTGTGAAAGGGTTCAAGGTTGGTAGTCAAACATAGTGGCTAGGGTGGCAGCCATTCTACAAAGGTGGATGGAGTGGCAGCCTTTATTGAAAGGTGGCTGGAGTTGTTGCTTCTCTTTCTAGAAAAAGCAGCTCCACCGCCTAACAATCTCCCACTTGGAGCTGAATGAACTGCAACTCCAAAACTGCAGTACACTATTTTTTCCTCTTTTCAACCTGGATTGTTGGTGTTAACTGAATCTCCTTGATGCGGCTTACCTCCTTGTCCCTCAGAATAAGAGACCCACTAAAGCTCTGCAAAGCTTCAGTTTTTCCATTGTTACCCCTTAGGTAAACATGTCTGCCAGATTCTTAGAACCAAGAATCTTCTTGAGTAATAACTCGTCATCCTCCAACAGAGATCGAATGAAATGATATCTAATGTCGATGTGTTTCGTCCTGGCATGATAAACTAAATTCTTGGCAAGATGAATAGCACTCTGACTATCACTATACAGAACACTGTTCTCCTGTTCCTGCCCCAATTCTGCCAACAAGCCTTTCATCCATATCATCTCCTTACTGGTTTCTGAAACAGCCACGTACTCTGCTTCTGTTGTAGACAATGTCACTAACTTCTGTAACCGTGAGTTCTAACTCACTGCAGTAGACCCCAGAGTATAGACATACCCTGTCATACTTTGCTTTTTATCAAGGTCACCAGCGAAGTCTGCATCCACATAGCCCCTCATAATGGAGTCCCCCATTCCATAGCACAAAGATACATTTGTGGAACCTTTCAAGTACCTAAAGATCCACTTTACAGTTTCCCAGTGCTGCTTACCAGGATTACTAGAATACCTGCTCACTACTCCCACTGCATGGGCAATATCTGGTCTTGTGCACACCATAACGTACATAAGACTCCCAATAGCTGAAGCATATAGCACACTTGCCATATAATTCTTCTCTGCATCTGTTGTGGCACTCTGCAACTTTGAAAGCTTGAATTGGCTTCCAAGCGGTATGCTGACTGGCTTAGCACCCTCCATATTGAACCTTTTAAGAACCCGTTCAATATATTCAGCCTGATTAAGCATAAGTGTTCCCTTAGACCTGTCCCAGCGGATTCTCATACCGAGAATTTGTTGTGCTTCACCAAGATCTTTCATGGCAAACTCACTTGCTAATTGCGCCTTCAGACTCTTAATTGCCTATAGAGAAGTTTCAACAACTAATATATCGTCAACATACAATAGTAAAATGATGTAACTAGATTCAAACCTTCTGGTGTAGCAACAATGATCTGCGTTACATCTCAAGTAGCCACTTCTGTGCATGAAGTTGTCGAACTTCTTGTACCATTGTCTTGCGGCCTGTTTCAAACCATACAAACTCGTTTTAAGTTTGCACACCATCTCCCCATTGCCTGTTTCAATGAAACCAGCTGGTTGCTTCATATAAATTTCTTCATCAAGGTCACCATAAAGAAATGCAGTTTTTACATTTAACTGCTCAAGGTGGAGATCTTGTGAAGCCACTAGGCTGCGCACCACTCTGATAGTGGTCATCTTCATAACTAGAGAGAATATCTCATTGTAGTCAATACCTGATTTTTGCTGAAACTCCTTCACAACGAGCCTCGCCTTGTAGCGTGTGTCTCAATTTGCTTCGTTCTTTAGCCGATATACCCATTTGTTCTCTAACACGTTTTTGCCTTTCGGTAACTTTGCAAGCACCTAAGTATCATTCTGTGAGAGTGAGTCCATCTCATCCTCAATAGCAAGTTCCAACTTACTAGAGTCTTCAACCTGCAATGCTTCATTAAAATGTTCTGGTTCACCACCATCTATAAGCAACAGATGATCCATTGCATTCATATACTTTGGATTCGGCTTAGGAGTCCATGACGATCTTCTTGGAACGAACACCGCAGATGTTTCAGTCTGTATACTTGACTGATCATATATATGGAGCTGTGGGAGGAACTCCCACTGCAGTTGGAACACCTTCCTGTTGCACTTGAGGCTCCTCTTCCCATGGAGCCTCTGCTTGTTCTTTCCCTTCCACTGTTCTACTTGTCATCCCTGTAACGTCACTCATATCAACATACTTTGCCTTGTTGACTTGAGTTTCTGATTCATCACATTGGACCTGTGTTGCATTCCTGGCCTTATATAGTGCATTTTCATTGAAGGTTACATCTCTGCTTTGAATAATCTTGTGACTCTCGTAGTCCCAAAACCTGTATCCAAATAAGTCACCTCCATAGCCTATGAAGATACACTTCTTTGCCTGAGGACCTATCTTTTTCCTCTCTGTAGGATTAAGATGAACATAAGCAACACACCCAAAAACTTTCAAATAAGAAAAGTTTACCTTTTTACCAGTCCAATCCTCTTCTGGAATCCGCATATCCAATGGACTACTGGGTGTCCGATTGATTAGATAAGCAGCCGTCTCTGTAGCATGTGCCCAAAAAGCTTCGGGCAACACTGATTGTAATCTTATACATCTGGCACGCACATTTAGCGTCCAATTCATACGCTCAGCTACCCCATTTTCCTATGGTGTCCCTGGGAGCGTTCTCTCCAAACATATCCCACTAGCAACACATAACTATAAGAATTCCTTTTTATGATACTCACAACCATTGTCTGATCTTAAACATTTTAGCTTCAGGCCTGTTTCAGTTTCGACCAAAGCTCTCCATGTCTAAAACACATCAAACACGTCAGATTTATGTTTCATGAAATAAATCCATACCTTTCTCGAATGGTCATCGATGAAGGTAACGAAGTACTAAGCACCACCATAAGAAGTGACATCTGCTGGACCCCAAACATCTGTATTTTTCTTTCCTCAAGCTTCTGCCTCTTCTGTTAAAACCAACCCGCTTTTGTTTCCCAAGAACACAATCTTCAAAAAAGCTCATCTCAACTGATTTTACCTTCGGTAAATGACCATTTTTATGCAGAATCTTCATATTCTTCTCACTGATGTGTCCCAGTCTTCTATGCCATAAGCTGACGTCTTCCCCACCACTAGCCACTACTAGAGTAGAACCTTCTGAAGCCCGGTAGAGAGTACCACACCTCTATCCTTGAGCTAACACCATAGCTCCCTTTGTCACTTTCCAATTGTTTTTAGAAAAGTGAACATCACAGTCGTCATCACAAACTTGGCCTACAGAAACAAAGTTTCTTCTCAGATTTGGAACATGTCGGACATCTTTTAGCTTCCACGTTGAACCGTTGACTTTCACGTTCACATCACCTTTGCCGATGATATTACATGCTTCACCATCACTAAGGAAGACTTGGTCGAAGTACCCTTCCTTGTAAGAGGTCATGATCCCCTTATTCCCTGTAGCATGGAAAGAAGCTCCCGAATCTACTATCCAAGACTCCTCTACGCTGTCCTCGGAGAGTAAAAGGAAACTCTCGGTAATCACATTGTTGTCATTCACCATGACTTTTACTCCGTCATCTGTGGTTGCAACCACGTTGACCTCTTTCTGTTGATCACCGTTGTTTCTACTATTTTTAGAACCTTTTCTGTCTGGATAGTCTTTCTTCAAGTGTCCTTCTTTGTTGCACGTCTGACACACACCTCTAGGTTTGGATTTTGATCTCCACCTAGATTTGCCTCTAGATTTATCTGAATTTTTGTTAAAATTCCTGCCTCTATCATATTGCATGCTCAAGGCAGAGCCTGAAGAAGAGCTACAAGCGGTATACCCTCGTTCTAGTCTCCTATCTTCTTCACCAAGTATCATAGCCGTTACATTTTCCAATTTTAATTTTTCATTCCCCGCCGAATTCCTGATAGACGTGACAGCCGTATCCCAACTCGTTGGTAATGAAGACAATAATCTTAAAGCTTTGACTTCATCCGAAAATGTAATGTCGACCTTGGATAATTGTGAAATAATTTATTTGAACCTTCCTAGGTGAACTGATACTGTCTCGCCTTCATTCATTTTTAAATTAAATAATTGTTAGCATAACATAATTTTACATAAGGCCGACGACTTTTGATATAGCCTTTCTAAAGTGTCCATTAGGTCCTTTGTTGTAGATATTTCATCAACATTATTGTACACTTCCTCTGTAAGATACCTACGGATCACGCCAACACACTTGCGATCAAGAATAGACCATTCTTCATCATCGAGTTTACCCTTCTTTTCCACTCCCCGTAATGGAGCATGAAGATCTCTCTCACAATAGGCCAAGATTAAGCTTCGACACTTTTAATTATTAAAAGGTCAAATTAATTTATTTGAGTTAAGTTTATAAATTTCTGCATAAGAATACTATTTGTTACTGTTAGTTAAGGATGAGTTCTTCGAGTGTCAGTGAAGTGTATGTTATTTTTCCTTAGGAATTGCTGAGTTAGTAATGATGTTTCAGCCAAGTGAGTCTCTAAAACCCCACATTGTGTAATTTATTGAGCCAAGAGAGATTGAAATTGATTAGCAACTCTTTCTTCCATCATATAAACAAAAAGAGATCTTAGAAGTTACGAAAATTGATAACCGTTGCCAAAACTGTACAGAAAGAGGAAGGGTCACCTTGATTCTTGAATAAGGAACTGGTAGAAAGACTTCTTGAATGGTCCATCTGGGTTCCAATCTTTGAAACCCAATCTTTGAAATTGCCCCTAAAACCAAGATACCAAGAATCCAGATCAGGGAATATAACCCAGCAGGTCTCCTAGCAACATGTGTTAATCAAAACATGCTTACAGTGTTTAACACCCAAAAGGGATCATGAAGTTGCAAAACTTATGCTGGTCTATATCAATGCACAGAAACACATTATCAATATGCATCCATCAGAACTAGTAGATGACTTGCTTAAGCTACTCAATCAACAGGGTAGGATAGCTATAGTACAAGAAAGGTGTATAAAATAAGTTCAAACAATTCAAAAATGGATATAATAACTAGCATTTAGATTCATTCCTTCATCGGAATATAGTCGTGCAATTGTGGTGGGTGTGCTTGGGGTTCGACATAGATCCATCATTCATCGGGTTCAATAGGAAATCATTTTAAGTGAAAAACTGAACCAATTTGATGAATTTAACCAATGGTTCTATTGCATTCTTCTGCCTTTTAGAAAAAAGATATGGAAAACTCTCCATGTTAGAAAGGATTTCTATTCCCATGTATGTTAATGTCATATTACTCCAAATACTACTTCTGGTTTTTCAGTCATCAAACAGATGGCTGTTTAGGTAATGAGGCATTGGGATATATAAGAACAGAGGATGAAGTCCTTATTACAGAAACTGGGAACGAGGTATAATTCTGGGCCCTGACTGAAGTTTATACTCACACTAGTAAACATTATACAGGTTTCGTTTTGTGATGATCTCGGTCTTACTACTACTGAATCAATCTTAGCTATTTGAAGGCTGGAAACAGGTACTTGTTGTTGAGAAAATATACCCTCATCGTAGGTGATCAATCTACTTAGAGTTTTCTCTCTATTGCGGAATGCAAGATCTTGGAAGTAACTGAATGAATAAATAAATAACACTCACGAAGCAAATAAAGAAGAAATAAATAACTCACAAAACACGCAAGATTTATAGAAGTTCAGAGCTAGTCCTACGTTCTCTTTGAGCCTCACCAAGCCAATCCACTATAAGCAAGGAAATACAAGTGTACAAGAGTTTACACTCTCACTTTTTTTCTTCTCTCATACAAGAGGTTACACTCAAGAGACTATCTCAAGAGAGATTACTTATCTCTCTATCTCTTCTCTCTCTCTCTCTCGCACAATAGCTTTTAAGACTTGATACTAAATCAATAAGAGGGGTTGTCTATTTATAGGAAACTCCACCGAGAGAGTTTATGAGTGTGAAATGGTTCAAGGTTGGTAGTCAAACATAGTGACTAGGGTGGCAGCCTTTCTACAAAGGTGGATGGAATGGCAGCCTTTATTGAAAGGTGGCTGGAGTTCTTGCCTCTCTTTCTAGAAAGAGCAGCTCCACCGCCTAACACTTGCCAGGTCAATGCCCAAAGAGGTTTAACAGATAAAGTCATTGTGAAATAACTATTGCTATTGCTAAACAGGTACATATGGTCTATATGCTTTGAAACAAATACAAACAATTCCAAAGAGTAGCTCAACAATTTCATCGGACACAAATGATCTAGCATAAGCATCTATTAACACTGAAATACAATTCTTCTCTCCTCTTGGTTAGCAACTCAAGACAAGATCCTCCAACATAGACTACTATAAACTCAAAATTTTAGTTTGCTAATTCTTCAAATAAGTGAAATTCAGGTCCTTGTAAAAAAAATGCAGTCCTCAAGGGGTATAACTATTACGATGTATGCAGGATTTGATCATCTCAAGGATCTCACTCAAGAAGATCGACACCCAGAGATCCCACCAGCTCACAAGATGGTCTTCTATGTATATATATTAGGATAGTTTATTATTCTCCTTCTCCCTTTCCTTGTATTCTTACATTTTGAATTTCTTTCCTCTTTCTTTATTTTGATTGATTGTAATCAGTAATTGCTTACCATGTATGGCCTTGTAATCTCACTATTTAATTAAGAATGAAAACCTCATTGTTATTACAATGGTGAATGACAAAATTAATTTCTTCTTTCACATTTGAAATGGTATCAGAGCAATAAGCTTTCTTTTGTTTTCAATGGGCGAGAACTCCTCCACCAATCCTTCAATGGTGACTCTTCGATCGTCAAGTGATCCTTTTCTCATACATCCATTGGATAGTCCGACTTCCATTATCCACACCCCTCTACTCAATGGTGATAACTACGGCACTTGGGTGAGGGGGATTTCAAAGGCATTAAACGCCAAGAATAAACTCGGAGTCATCAATGGAAGTATTGTTAAACCATATGATCCGTCAAAGGTTCATGCCTGGAAAAGATGTGATGATCTCGTAGGTTCCTGGATATTAAATTCTGTTAGTCCAGAGATCAAATCAAGCGTAATGTACGTTGACTCTGCCCAAGATATTTGGGACGATTTGAAAGCTACATATGCTAGATCTAATGCCCCATAAATTTTTAAGCTTAAAAAAACTATTTCTAACCTCAAACAAGAGAATTCTGATCTCACAACTTATTACTCTAGACTTAAATCATTGTGGGATGAATTAGATTTTATTCTACCAATGGAGCCGTGTATGTGTGGGGCAGGAAAAGTTTTTATGGAACGTAACAACTAAGATCGTGGTATGCAATTTCTTCAAGGTCTTAATGACCGTTATTCTCATACCCGAAGTCAGATCTTGTTGATCGATCCACTTCCTCCCACTCAACGGATGTACAATCTTCTCTGTCAAGAAGAAAATCAGCAAGAGTTGAACTCTCATGTTCTTCCTCAAATTGAATCCGCAACCCTCGCTGTTCCACACAATGATAGTCGTTCTTCACGTTCAAATAATTCAAAACGGCCTCGGGATCGCATTTTTTGTGATCATTGTCATCGACATGGTTACTTAAAGCAAACATGTTACAAGCTCGTTGGCTTTCCCGTCAAGAATAAAGACTCAACGACTACTGTTGCATCCTCATCAACGGCCCTTGCCGCTTTATCGTCAACTTTTGAGCAGCCATTTCCCTCTATGAATTTTACACAGGAACAAATCCAACGTTGATTGATCTTGCCAATATTGAACCATCTGACACACATCCTTCTAACCCATCAGTTAATCTCATAGGTAAGAAACACTCTCCTTATTCTAATATTTGGGTAATAGATGGTGGGGATTCAAATCACATTTGTTGTTCATTAAATTTATTCTCTTCATACAAACCAGCCCCAAAATCATTAAAAGTGCAACTTCCAGATGGCACTCATGGGATAGTTCAACTTGTTGGGATTATTATTTTCTCACCAACTTTTGTTTTAATGGAAGTTTACCACATTCCTGAATTCAGATTTAACTTGTTATCTGTTAGCCAATACACGAAAACTAACAATTGTTCTATTATTTTCTCTCACTCTTCGTGTATATTTCAGGACCAACTGACGATGCAGGTGATTGGTCAGGGTAATTTGAGAGGCGGATTATATCATCTTCAAACTAGCTCTTACGCTCTTAGTTTTTCATCAAATAAGCCCTATGACTTGTGGCATTGGCGCCTTGGGCATCCTAGCTTAGGACGTTTAAAATTTTTAATAAAACAATTTAGTTATATTTCTTCTGATGTTAATTGTTTATGTGATATTTGCCCTCAAGCAAAACAATCTAGAATAAAGTTTTTATCTAGTACTTCCTTTAGTACATTTCCTTTTCAATTAGTTCATGGGGATATTTGGGGTCCCTTCAATATTCCCTCAACCAGTGGGGCTCGCTATTTTCTTACCTTAGTAAATGATTTTTCACGATGCACGTGGATTTTTCTTATGCGTGCCAAATCGGAAACGAAACAATATCTACATTATTTTTTTAATTTTGTATTAACTCAATATGGAAAGAAAATTCAAAAGATATCCTCTGGATCAGGCGATATATTTATTCCCCGAATTCAAACTTTTCGTTCCGATAATGGAACTGAATTTCTATCCAAAGATGTTCAATCTTGGTTTCACCATCATGGTGTCCTTCATCAGCGAAGCTGTGTCGCCACACCACAACAAAATGGGGTTGTGGAACGCAAACACAGGCATTTGCTTAACGTATTACGTTTTTGGGGTGAATGTGTACAAGAAACAACTTATATCATTAATAGGTTGCCAACCCCTGTTCTTCAATACAAATCACCTCACGAAGTGCTCCTTAACAAGGTTCTGGATTATAATATTTTACGAGTATTTGGTTGTTTGTGCTTTGCTCGCAACACCAACATCAAAAATAAATTTGATGCTCGAGCTAAGCCAGGTGTTTTTGTTGGATACCCATTGGGTCAAAAGGGTTATTCGATCTATAACATTCAAACTAAGAAGATTTACGTTTCTAGAGATGTAATTTTTCATGAATCGGTTTTTCCCTTTCATGATGATACTTGTTCATCTCCTTCACATCCTGTTGTTCATGTTCCTCAACAGGTCATTACTTCTCCTTGTAATGATGATCATCTTTGTGATGACAACCATCATACCATTACTTGTGGAATTCCCAATCAAGATCTGGTTGTCCCTTCACAAACTATTGTTACTGAAAGTTCAATGCCTTCTACATCAGGCAGTCCACGCACACCCCCTAATAGTGTGCCTCCTTCTCTCGGTCTCTCATCCAGCATGCTTCAATCATCGCCTTCTCCCTCTGAATCAGGTGATGAGCCTGCTTTGAACTCTTCTCGACCTATCCGCGATCGCCGCCCACATCCTTATCTCAAGGACTATGCGTGTGCGGTTGCTGGTCGCACTTCTACTTGTGCCTACCGTTAACAAATTACTTGACTTACCAACAATTTTCTCCTCAACATCGCGCTTTCTTAACCAAAATCATCAATAATGATGAACCCACCTCATTCACTCAAGCGATGAAATCTGAATTATGGTGTGATGCCATGTCCAAGGAAGTCGCGACACTTGAAGCCAATCGAACAAAAATGATTACAACAGAAAAAAGACGCAGGCGTCTACTCTGGCGGTTTTGCACCAAATAGATGACACACACAGAGGAGAGAGACCCCAAACTCCAAAATGATTACAAAAACCCTAAACAGATAATTTTGGGGGGTTTTGCACCAAATCGAAGACACACACAGGAGATATATAGAGAGAAAACCCAAACTCCAAAATGATTACAAAAACCCTAAACAAAAATCGATTTTGGGGATTTTGCACCAAATCGAAGCCACACAAACAGAGGAGAGAAACAAAGAAGTACCCAACTAAGAGAGAGCAGTGATGGTGGTGGTCGTGTTGTCCGGCGGTGGTGGAGGTCGAGGTGAGGCTGAGAGAGAGAAACTGGTGGAGAGTTCGCAAGGGCGGAGAGACGCACGGACTGATGAGCAGGAAAGAGAGGAATAACGACAAAAAAGAAGACCGTTGCTAATTTCGTGGGCATGAACTATTGAATCTATAACTTAATTTGTTTACCGAAAAGCCTACAAAATTTCCTACTAAAGACACGATCTTGAATCTACAGTAGATGCCTATCACTTTAAGAAGGACACAAATCACGAGAAAATATGAAAAATAGTTCCACCGTCGGATTAGCTTTCAGTAGAAATTATGTAGGATTTTGTTGTAAGTTTAACATTATCCATTTGTTTATATTGTTTTCTGTGAGTTTAAGAAATTGCCACTATTCAATAGCAGTTGCTAATCACCCACAAGGCTTTGGTTTTTCTATGGCTCATAACTGTTGCAACTTTTTCAACCATTGCTTTTTTTTTTTGTGAATATGATTTATTTTTCAATCAATTAGGTGGAGAACACTGCCACAGCGCCACGAATGACAATCATCAACGATCCATAACCCTTGGATTTTCCATAGTGTTAGAGACTTGAACCCACGACTTCTTCAAGATTGAAAAGGTGTCCCAACTAATGTCCCAAGGCAAGCGTTGCTGTAATGGCGAATCGTATAAAAACGAAGGGTGTTATGGAGAAATCTTTAAGCTAAGATAGCAACAAGTAGGACTGCAATATCATCTATAAACTTTTAAGTTTTCTAATTAGCTTTGAGTTACAAAGACTTCTTGTTCTCAGGGAAAGCATTTATTAGTTAGAATTAACTCTTCTAATCTTATTCCAAGGCAGAATTAACTTACATGAATGTAATACACTATACTTTGTTATTACAATTTCCATTTTCCATTCAAAATACTCATTCATTAATACATGATTGGTAGATTTTTAGTACTTTTCGAAGCACTCAGTTTTTATCTAAATTAAAAGTTTTTTTTTTCATACACAATCAGCTAATTATGATTCTTCGATTTCATCCCATTCTCAAGGTAGAGGAGTTCCAACTGATGCAAACTCTTGCCCTGCTAGCTCTCTCACTTTTATTCCCTCTTCACACAATGTTCAGTATTTATTTAGGAACTTAGACTAAACAGTAAACAGTGTTATTGGTTGCAATGCAAAGAGCTAAATGCTTGGAATCTCTATTCAGGGTAAATAAGAAAGAGTTAATTGAATGAAATACATAGAAATGAGATTTTATTCTATTCACAGTAAAAGAGAATACAGAAAGAACTTGAACTGAACTACATATTTGCAAAAGAAAAAAAGCTCAACAACTTAAACAACAACTTCAAAATTCTGCGACCTTCATCCAATGGTACTGGTCTCTGACAAACTAAAGATGGAAATTGTTGGCTCTTAGTAACAGTCATCGGTTGGAGTCGTGAAACTCAACCTAAAATGGGCTTTTCGAACAGTAGTCATGATATCTCCATCTCTGCATTCTCAAGGTGGTATCGTCAAAACTTCGGTGAAATGTGGCTGGATCCCTGGGTTGGAATGGCGTCTCAGAGACGCGCCATAACCTTGCTGATCCAGACAAGAAGGCAGTCATTAGGGTCAGATTATTGGACTGACACCCGCCTTGTTTACAATGGCAAATGCTGCCTGCACTGCTATCATGTTCTGGTGAGTTGCTATCATGGATCATGTCTCTGCATGCAGAACAATCAGGACCTGGTTTGAATTTGTCAGCAACTATATATCTAAAACAGATCCAATAATGATTTCCTTTTTTCTATCACATTTCACAAATACAGAATTTAACTAAGTAAAACACTAATAGTAAAGATTGAACTATCAACAACTAGCACTTCATTAAGTTGCTGAAATGCTGGTTTAGAGAGAGAGAGAGAGAGAGAGAGAGAGAGAGAGAGAGAGAGAGAGAGAGAGAGAGAGAGAGAGATCAGGAGCTTCTTAAACTAACAGAAGATCCAACACTTTTTCCAGCTAACTATATATTGAAGACAGAATAGAACACAAGTAAAAACTAGTAATATATATATATATATGTACTTGTAGAAAAACAGAGTAAATGCAGAGTTTTTGAACTTGTAACTACACAAATAAAATGTATATATCTTGTGCTTAATGGCTGAGATTATATAATAATCTGACAACAATAACTATCTATCTATCTATTACAATAACTACTTAGATTACCTACTGTACTTTGTCTGCCCTTCTGATGAACAGTTTCTCCACAGTTGTCAAAAACATCCTAAAAAAAAAAAGAAAAAAAGAAGACATGTATATATGAGCAACATATGGAGAAGAAAAACAAAAAACAAAGAAGGCAACAGGAGATAGAATCGATCGATGCATGGTACGAGTTAGAGCTTACTCCCAAGGAATATCTCCCACCAACATATCATCTCCATCCTTGTCTAAGTAAGTTAAAACATAGTGATTTTGATTCCAATTCGAACGATCCATGCACATGTCATAGCCTGCATAAATATGCATCAACTTTTTTTATATCAGTCTGATGATAAATCTTTACCGAATCTAATTATCTTATCTTACACTTACGGAGAATGTTAACACCGAACATACGACCAAGAGTAGCTATTAGGCCATCATATTTGTTGTGCAGGTGATCAAAGAGATCCACAGTCCTGCCATATTCCCGTCCTTCTACAAAAACCTTGATGTGGAGTTGCTGCCTAAAATGCATGCCAAGAAGTGTACAGTTGAAAAGGGAGAAATTATGAAAGAAATGAATTTAAGGCACAACAACAAATTGGACTAATCTGAGTTAGTTTTAAGTATACCTTCTTGTAGTCGATGAGTTTATTTCAGGTTCATCAGCATGATGAACTGTCGAAGTTGATGAATTGTTGGTTGGACCGAGCGTTAGTTCTGTGCTAACTTTTCTCTCCATTGATGGGTCTGCAATGGATATTCTGAAGAGACTAAATGAAGGTAATATAGTATATATATAGTAACTGAAACCCAAAAACAGTTGAAATTGAAATTGAAATTAACATAACAGAGATGAGATAATATACACTGTTTTTGGCTGTTCAATAATAATAATGTGACATTGAACTTGATTTTTGGTTCTGTCATTCTCACTCACTTGGTACTTTCATTTGGAGGAAGAATAGCAGTATTTTTTCGAGGTGTCGATATAGATTTTGAGTTCTCTCCATGCCCAAGTATGAGAAGAATTCAGTTCTAGGACTTTGTTTTCAAATGGGATCGGAGGTGATAATCAATTTTTAGGTACGGAGACTATTGATTTCTTTAATTTTGAGGGTCGCGGGCTTGGCTGGTTTGAAATGGTGTACATTACTTTCTTCCCCTTCAATACATTTATTTTATCCATCATAAAAGAAAAAATCACATAATAACGAGATGCGAAGCAAAAAAACATAAGAAGCCCACATATATCCAAAGGAAACACCCCAGTTAATTTTGACTTATGAAGGGTTATTGAAAATAATCTACATATGACTGATTAAACAACTGATATATATATATATATATATGTATATATATATATATAGAGAGAGAGAGAGAGAGAGAGAGAGAGAGAGAGAGAGAGAGTTATAATGAACTGAAATAAGTACTGAATTTTGTTAGTTAATTTGTAATCAAATTAATTAAAATAAAATGATGATTCAGCAACGTTAAATACGTACTAATTAGTACAAATTAAGTACATTAGATATATGCAACAGTCAGCTCAGTAGCTGCTAGTGTCTTCCTGTCCCCTTGGGGGGTACACAAACAGAACACATTCACCTGTAAGTACAACTGATGATGATGATGACGTTAT
>MVGT01001111.1:28875-38889 GCA_002174775.1 Macleaya cordata
CCCAAAGCGACCCTTTATGCGTCGCAGTATACGACGTATCCGACTCCTGGTTTGGGTGTCACCAGGATCGGTGATGTTGTCAATCTCTCCTTGAGTTTCTTAGAAGATTCCTCACACTCTTGACTCCACTCAAATTTTACGTTCTTCTTAGTTAAACAAGTTAGAGGAGCTGCCAACCTCGAGAAGTTTTCAACGAACCTCCGATAGTATCTAGCCAAGCTTAAAGCTTCGCATCCCATAGATGCTCATCGGTCATTCCCATCTTACTACAGCTGTAATCTCCGCCAGATAGACTGTAATTCCTTGCTCAGATATTACATGTTCAAGAAATAAAAGTTTGGTCGTTCAAAAGTCACACTTGCTCTTTTTAGCGTATAACTGATGCTCTCTCAAGATTTGCAACACTGTCCCGAGATATCCTTCGTGTACTACCTGAGTCTTCGAGTAGACTAAGATATCATCCATGATCACTACCACAAAACGATCTAGATAGGGTCAAAAGACCCGGCTCATTAAATCCATAAAGGATGCTGGTGAGTTGGTTAGGCCAAAGGGCATCGCCAGAAATTCAAAATGCCAATACCTTATTCGAAAGGCTATCTTTGCGATATCCATCTCTCTTTCCTGAGCTGATGATATTCGACCGCAAGTCAATCCTCGAGAAAAAAATTCTGGCACCTCTCAATTGGTCAAAAAGATCATCAATCCTAGGAAGTGGGTATCTATTTTTGATTGTGACTTTGTTGAGTCGCTGATAGTCAATGTACAGTCTCATTGACCCATCCTTCTTCCGCACGACGATACTGGTGCTCCCCATGGTGACACACTTAGTTGACTGAAACCAAGTTGTGGTAATTATCTTAATTGCTTCTGTAGTTCCTTGAACTCTTGGGATGCCACCCAATATTGTGGAATAAAGTTTCTCTCGTTCTTGGTTGTACATCAATGATAACCTCTATCTTTCTCTGGGGAGGTAAGACAGGTAATTCCTCAGGGAACACATCCATGTACTCTTGTACTATAGGAATATACCCTTCCTGATGGTTTAGCACCATATTAATGATATCTTAGTCCAAGATTTCTGGACTAGGAATCTTCCTCCAATGACATTTTTCTCATCTCCCGCTTCCGGTGGTGTCATATGTTTGACGTGTCCATGCACCTGGGAATGGCCTTGCTGAGGTGGCCTGTACCGACTCAGCTGAGCATTGGTCCTTTGTCGTATTCTCCACATAGTGATTGTGGCCGATTGTTCCCCACCATCGATATGCTTCCTTAACTAGCAGGTAAGTGGCATATCTCACCCAACTCCCCCGCTTCTCCCACGGCTACAAGTTTCTTATGTGTCCTCATCAACGTTCTGCTTTCGTTAATTTCTTGTTCCCTTGAAATTTTTTCGATCGAAACCTCAAAAATCCTTCCAGTGCACTAACTTGTCTGTTCTCATCCTCACCCACCGATTTAGGTGATGATTTATTTCGTTGCCCTCGACCTCCTTAAAAGTTATCGGTAATCCTTCCTAGGGCATCCACCATCCTATCTGGGTCATGCTCAAGTTTAAGTCATGCTCTGCAACCTTCATTTTGTTGCCCCAGATGATTGGATTCCTCTTAGTTTGCCTTCGCTTACGTGGCCTCAGATATAGCCTCGTAAACATTGAACAATTTATTTTCAATGGTTTACGTGTTATTTCTTTAATAGAATTCGATTCTATTAATCCACTGGGTCGATTTATATTAACACTCACAACTACTTGGTTAGGTTTGTAAAACCTTTCACCAACCACTTGAATAAGGCATGCTACTTGGACTTAAAAAGTTTTTCCCTTTTCCCCTTTTTCAATACTTGAGTTTTGATAAACACTTCATAAAAGTATGTATACACATTTCTTCTTTAAAAAAAAATTCGAATAATAATCGAACAAATTTTGTAAATCATCCTCTCATAAAACATTTGTTCTAACGATGTAAAAGTAAAACATGCATACTCATATATGCATTTTTTTTTGAAAAAGCATCTCACTAAGAGGAATTCAACAAGTCGCCGAGGGAAATACCATTTTCTTTTTCTTTCTTTTTTTTAAAAAATACTCCTTACAAGAAAACAAATAGACTCCATAAGTTCCAAAAGATCTGGAGCCTAAGCTTTGATACCAACTGTAACATCCCAGACCTTGGGTGTACTTACACCTCACCTGGGGGTAAATATCCAATGCTCGGAACATTAATTAAACGGGTTTTTGAAAAAACGACCCTACTTGGAATGCAGAAAAAATTTGCAGTCTGCAAATTACCACAACTGTAGTAGTGGTAGTTTGCATGAATAAATAGGGACATAAGTATCTAACTAGCAGAGGAATACCATACTAAGTCGCTGATTTATCAATTTGAGCAGAAATAACTGCAGATGCGAATTTTCCCTGCATACCAAGCAGGGCCTACATTTAGGTCCAACTCTATTGGGCTTGGTCAGTTCTGGCCCAACTAAATACGGTTTGGGTCTTAGCCAACTAAGTCAAACTAGGCCCACATCTAATTTGGGGTTTTTAAAACGATACTTAACTCGATTGGTCCTGACCATAGGCCCATGCAAGTCAATGGGTCTGTCTAGGGTTCTAGGGTCCACATGCCTTAAGCCCTTTTATTTCTTAAAATATGCCAGCAGTGAATTTATAACTTTGCTGGATGCCATGCTTTGTATTAAGTGTTTAAAGCTATAACCCTTCTGGGATTTTGTTCAAAAAGCGTATCTATATTCTCACAATATTTTTAAAACAATTTTATATCAGAAAAACTTACATAAAATAACACTTTAACTAGACCTCATGCAGCAGACAGATTCTGCATGACGTTCAGTTAAAAATTTGTAGCTTGCACTCCCTGTGTCAGAATCATGTTCCGTGAGAATCTTCTGAAACTTGACTCAGAGCCACACATCTTTCATGTTAGCCAAAGTCTAATTCCCAAGGAATTCTTTTAGAATCTAGGCGCAACCTAGTATATGCTCGATCAGTAACAGTTTTCTGTTTGCATAACTCAATTTGAAAAATATAAAAACATAACTTAAACATCTTCAAAAATTATGAACTTTTACTATAACTATCCCTGGATCTCATGATTCCAGAGATACAACCAAAATGAAAATCCCATGAACGAAATAGAAATTATGCTCTAAAAACTAACTGATGGTCAGAGAATCTAGCCTACTGTCCAAAACCGAAATAAACCCAAATCAACATAAAAACGTCCCATCTTGTCCAAGTAACTTCCTTAACCCTTATTCAAGTAAATAAAATATAGTAAAGCATCATGGAAGACTTATCCATCAAACCATACATCACATCTCAATATTACTTATTAAAGGAACGTTTTCTTCATTGCTTTTTATGGGATTTAACATTATGAAATATATATCAACGTATGTAACATATATAAGCATATATGTTTCTATAAATTCAATAGTTTATGGAAATAAGCCCTTTATGAACAGGTATTCCACATAAAATCAAAGGAAAAACAGTACATATATACTTATAAATACCCGCGTTTCCCCTACCTTTACCGCACGATTTGGTGACGGTTGATCCACTAGTTTCTTCCCCTTCCTCTTAGCTTTAGAACCTTCAGGTTTTTCTATGTTTTTGAAGAAGAAAACACACCAAACCAGGCCCTTGAAGCTGCTGCCATTTTTCTCCCTCTCTTCTCCTTTTTTTTTGAAACAAAACCTAACAAATGGGAGATAATGGGGGACGCCTAGGTTATGGTCGATCCTCCCATCTCCCCTAGATTTTTTCAATTGAAAAATATCCTAAAAAGTCTAATTTCTTTAATCTTTAAACTAATTTTTATTTTTTTTAGGGATAATGGCCAAAATAACCAATATATAACTTTTTTGATCCATTTAGTACACAAGATTTTTAATAAGACTAAAACACCTTTTTAAAGCTTTTTGAATCGGTTTAGTCCATTCCTTCTTTTTTTAATGTTCCTGTTTTACCCTTATTATATTTGTCAATTACTTTTTTATCTTTTTCGAACTTGTACAGCTGTATGAGAGAGAAATGTAGTTTATCTTTTTTATTTTTAAACTTTAAAATGTTATATCTCTTCAACTAAAATTCGGATTTTGACAAAATTCATATATTTAGAAAGCACTTTTTGAGATTTTTGAAACTAGACCAGTCAAGAATGGTTTTCTAAAAAAAAAAATCACGAAATTTATGCAAAAACGTTTTTGCATGAGTTCATTATTGCATAGATCTATGCTAAATCATCTGTGAAACATGATTTTGCATAGTTCCTGTAAAAATATTTTTGCATAATTCATGCAAAAATGTTTTTGCATGGACCATTCATGCAAAAACGTTTTAACCTTTTTTGCATGGATCATTTATGCAAAACCGTTTTTGCATAGATCTATGTTGAATTTTTTCTTCGTCTCTCTTCTATCTCTTTCTCTTCTTTTCCTCTTCTTTCTATTTCCTTTCTTTTTTCTCTCTTAGGTCCCTCTCTTCTCTCTCTATCCTCTTTTTTCCTTCTCTTTTCTCTTTCTCCTTTCTTTTTTTTTCCTAATCAGATCTTTTCCCATTTCTCTCTTATTCCCTTCCTCAAATTGTAGGATCTGATGAGCAGAGATATCTTGAAGGATATTGGATTTGAGCCAATGTTTGGCACTATGAACTCTCTTCTTCAACTTAGAGGTTGGAGTACTAGTGTGTTCGACTCCCCTTAATTAATTAGCTAGGGTAACTAACTATCAGGGATTTGTCGCAAGAGAGAGAGAGAGAGAAGGGTAAAGTGGGGTTGTACGAGGTGAAACAACTGAAGAGATTGAAAGAAATCAAGAAGGGAAAGAATAGGTGGAAGGGCATATCTAAAAAATAAATTAGTTAAAGGGCAGATCTGTCCAAATTTTATTTTTGGACTAAATAGACTCATATAAAATTTGGTGGACTAAACAGACTGAAAAAAAAATCATTTTGGGCCTTTTGGTCGTTCCCCCTTTTCTTTATACCCTCGAATTTTGTTCCTTGGGGTCCCTACCAACCTAAGGGCCAATTTGGGCTTAAGAAATTATCTTTTTAAAGAGTTTTGGGCTTCTAAAAATTCGTGTAATTAATTTGCACGAAAATTCTAAAATAAAACTCTCCCTAATTATTTCCTTGACCAAGATAGAGATTTAGAAATCTTTTTGATAAGGAAAACTACTCCCACAAGCTACACAATTTGGGCTTCTTAATTTTGGATGGTGGTGATCACTTGATCACCATCAAAGGGTTCACACTATTTTTACTTCATAAGAAGCCCTAGTATTTCAAGTTTATCCAAGTGAGAAGGTTAGCTAATTAAATAACAAAATTTTAGGGAAAGATTAGAGAGAGATCGACCTCCTCCTTATGCTTGGCCGACTCCCACATTGTGGCCCTTACTTTTGTGTCAAAGTTTCCTAAATTTTATAGAGGCCCACTAAGATGTTCACAAGTGTCCCTAGATTTAATCTAATGGTTCAAATGATCCCAAGCCTCACTAAATTACCAAAAATAACTCTACCTTTAATTTAGGGTAAGTTTTCTAAGTTTTGTATAAAAATGGGATTCTGAACTATTTTAGCATGAGTGGGTCGATCCTCTCCTATGGAGAGATCTATTACATTCTCTCTCTTTCTATTTCTATTTTCCTTTCTTCCCAAGACTCTAAAATTTCCTCTATAACTTATTTCCTAAAATATCTCCTTCCAAACTAACCAAGAGTAACCCCCAAGGCTTAGTATTTTCTTCCTCTAGGTACACACGTTTTCTATCTTAAGTGGGGCCCACACGGTTTCCATATACACAATATATATATATATCTATATTTATGCATATATACATAAACCTAAAAATTATACGCCCCACCTATACGTACCCTTATGCATGTGTTTAATTAATTAACCTCATTATATATATAGATATATATCATTGCATGCATTTAATTAATTTAATTAAGTAAAACCTCTCATATACACATATATATATATATATATTGCATGCATTAGTTACGTGAAAATCATAATAATAATAATCATATTATATATATGTACACATACATATACATGCACGTACTATTTCCACGTAACTATCATACTAATAATAATAATATTATATATATGTACGTACCCATATACATGCACGTACTTTTTTCCACGTGCATGCATGCATGCATGTAAACCTTTACGTAAACGCATAAGCTGTAATTGTATAGCTATATATATATATCTTGCAAAAGTGTTTTTCCAACTACCTAACCATTCTTTTCATGCTTATAACCCTACACTTGTTATGCAAAATCATTTTTGCGCTACTCTTCATCTCATTCTATGCATGAGGTATTAGTTTAGTTAAAGGCTGGAATTAATCCGTCAACCTTTTACTCATCACACGAAGTCACGTGTGACATTACTTTCTTTCATGTGCATGGTTTCAGTTGCCATGCTCTCTTCACACATGACACCCCACATTGGGTGTACATAAAACCATGGGCCCAGCCCATGGGCTTTTCAAGGCCCATACAAGAATTTTTATAGTGTTACAGATTGTGCCTCCCCTGCGTCTTCTCTCCATGGTACTTGCTCTCTCTCAATACCTTAAACCCTTACCTCAAACCCTTACCTTAATGGTTTCCCATGGCACTTATCCTTAGAAACCTTGTCGGTTAACCTATTCCGAGAGAAGAAGAAGGAGAAGAATAAGAGAAGAAGAGAAAGCGGAAAATAAAAGAGACGGACTTCAGAAGACGGAATAGATCACTTTCTTGCTTTCACAGAAGAACAAAACCCAAAGAATGTTAATTTTTCTAGATTTTCTGTGTTTTTTGGATCACTTTCTTGCTCTCACAGATGAACAAAACCCTAAACCCTGTACCCCTTAAAATTCACCAATTTATATTTCTCTCTAAGGATTTATGATTTTGATCATGAAGATTACGAATCAACACTGATAAGCTATTTTTTTCTCTGATCCGGCCACACGACACCGTTGCAGGTCTTACAAATCCACTGGACATTAATTTTATACCAATATTGATGAAGCATTGAAACCCTTACTGACTATTTTCAAATCACCTTGGCTAATTCTAGTACTAAAGAATCACTTTTGTCCAAAAACTATTCAAGATATGTGATCAGTAATTGGTGTTCTCCTCCTACAGTGATCAAAGATTTGGTGCAGTAGTGTGTCATAGGGATATACATCCCACGTGCGGACGCGCATCCACTTGTGCCATTTTGCAACCCATTAGTACGGTAATGGTCCTATGACTAGGCATTTACAAGTTTAGTATTGGATTTGGGCTATTGGACTTATTGTAATATATTTGTATGGATATTTATGGAAGCCGAAGCCCAAAAAGTCCATTATCTTTAGATATTTTCAATAGGGTTCTAGAATGTTCCTAGGGACTTGTAGGTGTTTCTTAAGGGAGGTTCTAGAAGTCTCTTGGAAATGTGTAGATAAGAGATATTTTGTAGGAGAGTTCTAGAAGGTTCTCTCCACCATTAGATTAGTGACATATGTTGTAATTATAGCCCTTCATTCGACCCCCTCAAGGCTATAAATAAGGGAGATCCCATTCAGTTGTAATAATAAAGAGTTGTAATCAAGAGTGATAGTAATAAGAGTTAAGGTTTTCTCTTAAGCTTCTCTTACGTTCTCTTAAGTGTTGTGAGAGCTTAGCTAACTAGGGAGAGGTCTAAGCATCTCATTGAGGAAAAGGTTAACTTGATTAGCAGGGAAAACTAGTTCAAGTGCCACACGGTAGCTAGCAACAAGGGGAAGTGCTAGGTCCATGACAGTTGGTATCAGAGCAGATCGAGCTACTCAAATGGGAGAAGGGTGTATCATGTCTAGAAGCAACAACACCCCAGTTGAGTTGCTTGAGTCCAAGGTTGTTGCTACCTTGGAAGGCTATGTGGAGAAGGCAGAGGAGACCTTCTCAAACCGCTGTTGTAATGTTGGGGACCAGATCATGGTGGATCTGGATAGGTCGATGCAGAGTGCCATCGACATGTTCGAGGAAAATATATTCCAAGTTGTGAGACGCTTCAAAGAGAGGTCCTCAAGGGCTGTAGAGGAGCTACGTGCCCATACGAAGGGAATGGGGACTAAGTCCACGCTGTTGGGACACGCAGTCATGAGTGGAGACGTCCAGGCTCAAGATGAGACCATGGAGAGAGTCCTTGAGCCAAGCTGTTATGGAAAGATTATAGCAGATGTTGTGATTGTGGGTGAAGGGAATGATATTGAGGCATTCCCACCACAGAGGCAGGTTATCCTTAGAGAGGTCAAGGACACATCGGTGGAACAACCAGGCATGACACTGGTTGATGTGGAGCAGGACGCTTCAGCATCTTGGAAGACGTCCACACTTTCCAAGAGAGATACGAAGCAGAGGCCTGCTGCACGATCGATAGATGAGGCACATCAAGAGAAGAGCTGCCATGCAAAGACAATCCAACAGAGGAGGAATTGGTTTCGAGCAGGGGCTTAGCGGTTGTGAAGCTTTGTCAGCAGCAGAGACGATCGTTTAAGCTAACTAGGAAGATTAGGAAGGCGTCGTATCGGCTAAAGGAGCTACGACGCCCGATGATTCGATCCATCTTCAAAATGAGGCGCTTGAGGCGATAATGATCAAGGCCGCAACGAGGATGTTTGCGGATTAGGTGGGGGAGGATGTCACGGGGATAGATATCCCACGTGCGGACGCGCATCCACTTGTGCCATTTTGCAGCCCATTGGCACGGTAATGGGCCTACGAGTAGGCACAAGCCCAAAAAGTCCATTATCTTTAGATATTTTCAGTAGGGTTCTAGAATGTTCCCAGGGACATTTCTTAAGGGAGATTCTGGAAGTCTCTTGGAAATGTGTAGATAAGAGATATTTTGTAGGAAAATTCTAGAAGGTTCTCTCTACCATTAGATTAGTAACACATGTTGTAATCATAGCCATTCATTGGACCCCCTCAAGACTATAAATTGGGGAGGTCCCATTCAGTTGTAACCATCAAGAATTGTAATCAAGAGTGATAGCAATAAGAGTTAAGGTTTTCTCTTAAGCTTCTCTTGTGTTCTCTTGAGTGTTGTGAGAGTTTAGCTAACAAGGGAGAGTTATAAGCATCTCATTGAGGGGAAAAGCTGACTTGACTAGCAGAGAAAACTACTTCAGGTGCGCACGATCGTATAACAACAAGGAGAAGTGCTAGGGTCGTGACAATCTGCTCCTCCAACGAGTCCAACATAATACCCCTCAACATGACCCTTTTTCTCATTGTTAAAAGAGCTTTTGAGAAAAAAAAAAGTCCATAAACGGGCCAACCACTAGCTTCAAGCCCCACTACCAATTTATAGATTTAGCCCAAGAAACTGATTGCATACCCGATTGAATATGGGTTGCATACCCGATTGCATTTGGGTTGCATACTAATTGGGCTACACTTATTAAATAAAAGTTGACTACGTGGGAAATTAAACTAAAGCTGACGTGGTATGCATATGCAATTGGGAAGTTAATCCCAATTCCACAACCCTAAATTTTGATACAGAGTAACACTAAAAGCGTTCTAATAGGTTCAATGGAGATTTTATAATTGGGTTGGGAATTTCGGACGCTAGGTTTTGACTAAAAGAAAAATCACAACCTTCGATTGCAAATGATCCCACTCGCTGACGTGGCCCTTTTGTTTCTCAGCGAGTTGTAATTCATTTCACATCACGATTTCAGATTTTCTGTTAACAGCTTTTGTCAACAGCTGGCAACCCAGGATCCTAAACTTTTATTAATTAGGTGTCTGCCAAGAAAACTACACAAGAAAGAAAGGAAAGAAAAGAAAAGGCCGAATCATGCATATCTATACTGCAGATTGGACATGTGAGCCTAAAGAAGCTCTAAGGGATGTTGCTTTTCTTTGTAGAGTTATATCTTTGTTGAATTGTAATGACTTGAGAGAAGGAAATAGGGCTCTACATAACTGGAGGGGACTCTCT
>MVGT01002313.1:9476-25194 GCA_002174775.1 Macleaya cordata
CATCCGACTCCCCCCTTCCTTTCTCCCATACTTCCTCCCTATTTTGGGGAAGAAAACAGGGAGGAGGATGGGGGGTGCGTGGCCACCACGGCACGCACCTCCCACCCCTATTTTTCTTTTATAATTTTTTTATAATTTTTTTTCAAATTTTTTTTGTTATTTTAAAAAAAATAAAATGAGAATGGGTCCCACCATTTTAAAATTTGATTTTTTTAACAAAAATTCCTCAAAAATTAATTTTTTTATACAAAAACAAATGGTTTGGAAAAAAATTGGGGTGGACCGACCCTGTCACGACACGTGGCAACGCCCGGGGTTAAAAAAGAAAAATCCCATATTTCTTCGACTGAACCGGTTCGAGGTTCCTCGAGATTTGGTTCTCTTCTTGTTCCGGCCTTAGGCCGAATTCTAGACGAGTGGAGTGGAGCCTGCTTGGTCACATTAAAGTAATTTTTTGTTAAATTTTGCACGTAAACCGAGGTGCGGCCAAAACGAGTATTTTTCCAGGGTGTGCGAAAATTTGGCGTCTACAGATGCCCCTCCTCGCCAGAGACCGATTACGGTCGAATGGCGAGGCCGACGATGCCTGATTTTCATGCACCAATGAAATGATCAAGCATAAGTCCAATGATCTAGGTTGTGAATTCGGCTAACCGTTCGTAGTCAGCCGGAGCCGGGCACGAATTTCGCCGATCTGCTCCCGAGCTAGTTTGACCCTTACGATTGTGTGTAGATTTGTGTTGTATTGTTGTCCTTGGTCGGACGGTCGCTGGACATGCATGCTCCTGCCAACTTTGCTATGGCGAGGAGTGGTCCGCAATTCTTTGGAATTTTTTCGGGTTGTATGTGGTCTGAAAGATGGTTTTAAAAATCAGATCATTTTTCCTTTTGAAAGATCCATTTTAGCAATTTTTAGTTTCCCAGATGGCGAGGGGAGACCTCTTGCTTGATCGTCGCCGAGGGACTCGTGCGTTGTGCTAGGGTTTTTACACCACTCAATTATATCAACACTTCATCTTCTTCATTGATCTTGTTTGACTGACTGAAAATTGAGAGATAAACTGGTTATATCCTTTCCCCCATTGAATACGTTTTTGCACCCTGTGCACTCTTCCCCTCACTTTTCCTCGAGAGAAGACAATCATCACATGCTTATATGTGCCTTTAGTTTCTTTGACTCTACTTCATCATAAATGGGGGTAGTGGAGGTAGGCTCTCCTTCCAACCATTCACGTGCTTCTTCAAACCTTTCGCGTGCTTCCATGTGAGGATTTAAGCAAACCCATTCTTCGTCCCTCCGAGTTCTATATATACCCGGTGTTTCAAGGTATGACATCCGCACGAATCCTTTGCTATCTCATTCTACTTTCTTCCGCAACCCTTTTTTGAGAGAATGGAGGCTTTCCATGCTTGGGCGCACAATCTTGATGACTTCGAGAATTCATTCATCCGAGCTCACCGCCTAGGACATGTTTCTAGCCTTGTGGGGTTCCAATTAGACATGGACCTCTTGAGGGCAGCAGCCACCTGTTGGGTCCATGATCTTCATATCTTCCGTTTTGGTTTCTGCGATATGTGCCCTACCATCGAGGAATTTAGCAAAATCCTTGGCATTTCTTCTGATGGGCCTCTCTTTGCCTCTCCTCCTGGTGGAGTTTCCAGACTAGATTTCAGTCGTTTTTTGAGCGGGCGCTATCGCCACTCCCTTGACCACGTCTTTCTTCCAAATGGGGTGCATATTGAAAACCTTGTTCCTCATTTCCGCCCACGCGAGGATCCTGAGGTTCGTTGTCAGGCATTGTGCATTGCGCTTCTGGGAAAATACCTGTTTCACATAGATGGACGGAGGTGCTCTCCCACGGTGGTTGCTATCTTGCAGCAGGCTAGAGTGGGTCGGGCTTATATGCCTGCCATCTTGGGGGAGCTTTTCGACAGCTTAGACTCTTACGCCGAGACAAGGAAGATCCGGGGTAGCCTCTACTTGCTTCAGGTATTCTCCTTTTCGAGTTCTTTTCATTGGCCTTCTCATCACTGCTAAGGTATTAATGCCTCCTGATTCTTTTTTAGATATGGCTTGTGGAACACCTATGGCTCAATGGCGCGATCGAGAATCGGGTATTGACCTTGAATGTGATCCGAGTTCACCGGGAGCGTGGCTATCATGAGCGTCAAAAAGAAGACACAGTAGGTTGGCTGCAGCATCTTCACTATTGCCTTGTGCGTCTAGAGTTTCTGAACACATATGGTCACAACATCGTGTCGATCTTGAGCTTTACATAGAGGACCTTTTATTGCCTGCTTCTCATCCTCAGGCAATATGGGATTAATCAGCATGTACCAAATCTTTCCGATCATTTCTTTGGTCCTGCTCCTATTACCTCTCGCATCATTATTGCCACTGCTCGCTCTTGGCATTTGCAACCTTCGATTGAGCCACCGATCCTTCCGGTGGAGAATCCCATACGTGTGGAGGGATACCATCAATGGCGTACTTCCTTCCTCACTTAAGCACCTGCAGACGATACTGCTGACGGACATGGAGGAAACGAAGAGGATTGATCGTAGCTTCCTCGTCTGCCTGAAAATGAAAACAAAGGAACTCCATTAGCGATGGGCTTTTTTTATCTCATTTTTTTTCCTTTTTTTTTGAGGATCCGTAGGTGTTATTTCCCTGCAAAACTTGTTAGTTGCCATATGAGCAAGGTAAATTAAATAAAAAGAGTTTGGAACGTGTGCACCTTTAAAGTTTATTCACCGTTTTGTGTTCGATGAATCCATCAATTGCGCCATAATCGACACCTTTCGCATGCCACTTATCGTGACCCTTCATGCAAAGAACAATGCCCTTGCCTTTTTGGGAAATTTGCCTCAGATGCCTAAACTAGAGTCATGTAAAACATGCCCCTAGCATCTTAGATTCTTCCTCATAGGCTTCTTACGAGATAAGGTTTTGAAAACAAAACAAACACGTCTTTTGAAAATCTTTTCTGAAGCAGATACGATAAACACACGATATTTTGTAAACCCCTCTTATCATTTGGGAATTTTTGCCTCAGACGCCTAAACCAGAGCCATGTAAAACATGCCCCTAGCGTCCTAGATTTATCCTAATAGGTTCCCCGCTGGACAAGGTTTTTTTTTTTGAAAAGTACAGAAACAGGGCAATTAGACCCCTTAGCTTGGATACGATTATGAATACTCGCCCGATTAGCAAGAGTCACGTCGACATGTTGCCACTTTCTTTGGTTGACCTTGTATTGCTTCACCCTTTATCCTTTGACCTCGCTCGTTGGATCCAACGGGTACCAACTTATCTAGAGACTTGAGTCCAGCATTGATATCGTTACCATTGGGAAGTCAGGATGCTCTGGATGAAGACTGTCTGCATTTTTACCTATGTCGTAGCTTGCTCTTTTAATTATGTCTGCCGACTAGTGCTCTAACTCTGAGGGCGTTGCACTTCAAAGCTCACAAATGCGGATCAAATTTTCTCAAGTCTTTATTTTTCAGACTACGATTCTATTCTTGAATTTTTTCTCTTCTTCATTTTTTGGAGGTCCACCACCCTTCCCGTTGACTAAAGACTCATGTCACTCACAGGGTCCATGAGGTCTTCTAGGTTGTAGCGTGGCTTAGGTCAGCTAGAAAGAAAGGATAAAGGCTTGAAAAATTGATGAGTCTGACTTTCCAAGGTTTCCCTTCTTTTTACTACTGCCCCTTACTTAACTTAGGGCTTGTGAGTATTTCATTGCTTTGCTTTTTTTGGATTTTCTATTTTTTTTTGGATTTTTGATTTTTCAATGTTTTTGAAATTTTTGGATTTTTTGGATCTTTTTGGGTTTTCTAAATTTTTTTCCTTTTTTGGGTTTTCTTGATATTTGATTTTTTTAGATTTTTGGATATTGTTGCCCCTAGGGCAGAAACACATGTACAAACAAGAAGATAAAATTTCTCCGATTTAGAGAGGGGATTATTTGCTATGTACAAAGGAAAAGCTTAGGCTCAAACTCGTTTTCTAGCGGAAATGAAGTTTCAACTGTGTTCTCTTGGAAATTTAGGTATCGGCCAATGAAATGCCTTATTTTGGGACCTCTATCGGCTTCACTTGCCCCTAGTCTAAGAGTCGAGTGGTCACCTCAAGCGTAGTACTTCTTGAGTTGGTCTGCATTTGTAGGCTTTTGATGCTCAATCCCATCAAGATCTGTTAATCGGACAGCCATCCCCGGAAGGATGTTCTTACTGATGTAGGGACCCTCCCAATTGCGTTTGAACTTGCCCCTTGCGTCAGAATGATCTACGAGCCTGATTTCTTTGAGCACAAGGTCTCCTACGCTCAAGTTTCTGGTCGGACTTTCTTGTTAAAGCTACGAGCTATCCTTTGTTGGTAAGACTATGCATAACATGTTGCGTCCATCCTTTTCTCATCAATGCAGTTCAAAGCGTCTACCCTGGATTGGATCCAATCAGCTTCATCTTCGGTTCCTTCCATTAAAACTCTGAGAGTTGGAATTTCCGTTTGAATTGGAAGCACGCCTCCATTCCGTATACAAGGGAGAATGGTGTTGCCCCAGTTGCGTTCAAATTGAGGTGCGATAGGCCCATAACGCATAGGGCAACTTGTAGCTCCAGTCCTTATAAGTCACAGTCATCTTTTCAGGATCTCGACTAATGTCTTGTTGGCAGCCTCCACCGCACCATTAGTTTGCGGCCTGTGAGGTGACGAGTTATGGTATTGGATCTTATATTTGTCAAATAAATGGCGTACCTCAGAACCGATGAAGTTCGGACCATTATCTGAGATGATTTCATGAGGCACTCCATATCTGCAGATGATGTGATTTTGGATGAACTTCGCGGTGGGAGCCGACTTGATACTTTTACACGAGATTGCTTCTACCCATTTTGTAAAATAGTCGATTGCGACGATGATGTGGTCATGTCCACTTGATGAAGATGGACGTATCTTGCCTATCACATCGATCCCCCATGTTGAAAAGGGCCAAGGCGACGTTAGACAATTTAGGTTTGCCGGGGGAACATGGATCAGATCTCCATGTATCTGGCATTCATGACATTTTCTGACAAACTTTTCACAGTCAGTATCTATTGTTCGCCAGTAGTACCTATACCTATGGATCTTCTTAGCCAACATTCGACCACTCATGTGTGGACCACATACTCCAGCATGGATTTCTTCCAGAATGTTCAGTGCTTTAACTTTGTCTACGCATCTTAGCAGTGTATTATCAAAGGATCTCTTGAATATATGACCTCCACATAGAGCAAACCCTGAGGCCCAAGATCTAATAAACCGTCAATCTCTCCTGGTTGCGCCTTCTGGATATTCTTGGGTTTCCAAGAACCTTTTAATGTCTATATACCAAGGCTCGATAAGCTCTTCCTCTTCGAACTCATTCACTTGATAACAATGTGCAGGCTCGTCCCTCTGAATCACCTCAATTGGTCGAACCGTAGCTCCTTCAGGAATGGTAAGCCAGGATGATAATACTGCTAAGGCATTGGCACAGTAGTTCTTATTTCTGAATATATGATGGAACTCGACCTCATCGAACTCATCGACCAATTTTAGCAGATATTCATGGTAAGGAATCAACTGTGCGTTTTTCAGCTTCCACTCACCCTGACCCTGTTTGATGATTAATAGAGAATCACCATAAACCATCAACCTTTTAACTAAGAGGGTAAGAGCTGCTTTTAGATCGGCGATGCAAGCCTCGTACTTTGCTATGATGTTTGTGCAATGAAAACCTAATCTGATGGCAATAGGCGTTCTGACTCCTTCAGGAGACACTAGCATGGCCCCTATTCCTCTGCCTATCTTGTTGTGGGCTCCGTCGAAGTACATTTTCCAAGGTGCATCTTTTTCTAACTCTTCTGGTTCTGTTGCCAATATGTACTCATCAGGGAACTCTATTACCATTATTGTTTTATCTGGAAGTGGATGGGCGGCAAGGTGGTCAGCTACCGCTCTCCCTTTTATGGACTTTTGTGTGACATAAGTTATGTCGAATTCTGATAAAAATAGCTGCCATCTAGCAGTTCTCCCAGATAACGCTGGCTTCTCAAATAAATATTTGATTGGATCTATCCGTGTGACAGCTGGATTGAGTGTGATAGCATGTAATGTCTGAGCTTTTTCACGACCCACACCAACGCAAAGCAAGTCTTCTTTAAAGGTGTGTATTTTACCTCATATCCAGACAAAGTTTTGCTGATGTAGTAAATGGCTCTTTATTTACCGCTATCTTCATGATATTGCCATAGAGCTGCTTCCACTGCAGTGTCGGTAATAGAGATGTATAGGATCAAAGGTTTTCCTGGGACAGGCGGGACCAGTACTGGAGGGCTAAGCAGATAATCTTTAATTCTGTCGAATGCCTTCTGGCAATCTTCATTCCATTTCTTGGGAACATCTTTTCTTAGCAATTTGAAGATGGGCTTACAAATGGGCGTGAGCTGAGCTATGAATCTGCCGATGTACTGAATCCTTCCTAGAAACCCTCGAATCTCTTTTTCGTTGTGAGGTGGAGGCATGTCTGCAATGGCCTTCACTTTGGCTGAATCAACTTCGATACCTCTGTGGCTGACGATGAATCCTAATAATTTCCCTGATTTAACCCCGAATACACATTTACTAGGGTTGAGCCTTAGCTTGAATTTCCTTAGACGCTTGAAGAGCTTGGTCAAGTTCTTGATGTGATCCTCTCTTCTTTCTGATTTGGCAATCATGTCATCCACGTAAAACTCTAATTCCTTGTGGATCATGTCGTGGAAGAGAGTGGTCATGGCCCTTTAGTAAGTAGCTCCAGTGTTCTTAAGTCTGAATGGCATTACTCTGTAGCAATATACTCCCCAAGGTGTAATGAACGATGTCTTCGCCATGTCCTCTTCTGCCATCTTGATCTGATTGTATCTGGAGAACCCATCCATAAAAGATAACAAATCATGGCCAGCGGCATTGTCGACTAGGGTGTCAATGTGTGGTAATGGGAAGTCATCTTTCGGACTCGCCTTGTTGAGGTTCCTGTAATCAATGCACATTCGAACTTTTCCATCCTTCTTGGGTACTGGCACAATGTTAGCTAACCAATCTGCATATGTAACTAGGACCAGGAACTTTGCATCCAACTGCTTTGAGATTTCTTCTTTGATCTTCACTGTCCATTCCGGTCTCAATCTTCTGAGCTTTTGTTTTACTGGTTTAGCATTAGGATAAGTAGGTAGCCTGTGAACCACCATTTCAGTTTCTAGTCCTGGCATGTCCTCATATGTCCAAGCAAAGATATCTTTGTATTCCTTTAGCAACTCAATCATAGCCTCACGTTCATCTGGAGACAAGGTGGTACCAATCTTCACCAACTGAGGTTGGCCTTCAGAGTTCAGATTTATCAATTCAGAGTCTACCTCAGTTGACGGCGACCTGTCTTCATGCCGATCCAGCAACTCCTAGATCTCCTCGGGCATTTCTTCCTGAATAGCGACCCAGTCGTCCTCTTCGGGCTCATACTCAAATTCATTGCCAATTTCGAGGTCACATATTGCTTCTTCAAAATCATTTATGCACAAAACATCTTTTTGGTTTTTTGAATTTTCAGTTTTTTTGTAGTTTTTGAAAATATTTTGACTTTTTTGGTTCTTTGAAAATAATGGAAAACTCAAAGCAGAAACAAAATATATTGGGGACCACACTTCTTCCTCTTTAGACGAGGATGCCCCTTTTTCCGATTGAATCAGGTTGTTTTTTTTGGGTGCCAGATGCTGTGGCACCAGAAGACTCACCTGCACAAGGATTAGTATCGACAACAGTATCATCATTAATAGAACGGACAAAGAGATGAGGTTGGAGGTCCATATCTTCAGAGATCATATAGACCCATTGCGTACCTGTGAGGCTTTCAGGCGATTCTCCTTTTGACCTTTCGGGGTCAGTGTCTGCCTGGTTGTTGATTGTTTGAGGAGACGCTTCTGTTACCTGTGTGATAAGGCACTCTGATCTGGATGTGATCTCTTTCTTTCGAACCGGCTGAAGGCGCGCTCGAAATTGCACTGTTGTCATTCTCTTCTTGCTTGGAGGGAGATATTTGCGATATTCTTCACCTGACCTCTTCTTGAAGGCTGTACGATATTCTTTTGCATTTGCCCATTAGGTCTTCGATGTTATGTACTCCTCGACAATCATCCTTCTCAAGCTTGAGGTTGTCGTGTCGTCTAACTCTGAGTTCTCGGAGATCGTATGAACACTCGGAACACTCTGCTGCTTGGTACAGGATTCTATGTATAGCTGGCTGATCCCTATCAGCACTGTGTCATCTGGTAGTTCCCCTTTTCCTGGTCTTCTCATCTCCATATCTTTTTTAGAGCTGTTCCGCCTCTTTCGAAAGGGTGGTTTTGTAATATGATGGCCCTTCTTCACAATCCATTCTGGGTACCTGGGCTGCCTCGACCAGTCAATTACGGGAGGGACATAGGGTTCGCCCCTATTCTTTGCTTGCACTTTCCTTCTTTTCTCGATCTGATCCCGACTGATATCTTCTTCTGTGGGATGATATCCCAGACCATAGGTTCCTTCAGGTCGCACTGTCTTACTTTCTATAGGCTGAGTCCTGCCTTGTTGGTGTCTTCCTAAACCCATTCCTGGAAAGAACCTTTGCTTTCGCAAGAAGTATGCTATTCTCTGGTTCCCATGGTCGAAACGGCTTGGGATTCTTTCCCTGAGAGGAGGCCCTTCTTACAAGATGTTGACTGTCTCCTCAGAGTAGTTGTGCAAGACTCCGTCTGGTGATATTACAGGTGCGACATTCTTGCCTTTTCGATCGGCTCTTCTCTGAACCTCATCCTTATCACCGAAAATGACTACAATCCTTCCCTTGTGGGGGAACTTTACCTTCTAGTGCACTGTTGAAGCTATGGCATTGTTCTGATGTAACCACAGGCGTCCCAGTAACAGATTGAAGTTGGCATCAATATCCATGACCAAAAAGCGTACTTCCATCCATACCCACCCTGTTTGAATCATTGTCGTGAACTCGCCCATTATTGTCTTCTTGCCATTATCAAATCCTTTTACAGTCCGTGTCGTTCCCTCTTGGAGTGCCATATCCTCATCTTTCAAGTCCATAATTCTAGCCATTTTCAGCGTACAAATGTTCATCCCTGAACCATTGTCCACCAACACTAGTGGGATGATTAGATGATTCCAACCGACTGTGATGTTCAATACCTGGTTATGATTTGCCCCTTCTGTTGGCAAATCCTCATCTGAAAATGATATCGCTGGGATTCCTCTGACTTGGGCCACAGTTGCCACCAATTTTTCTGGGGTTATTCCAGTGTCTACCTGTATGGCGTTAAGCGCAGACAAAAGTGCCTCTCTATGTTCGCTGGAAGCTTCAAGTAAGCCCCAAACAGACACGTTGGCTTTTGTCCCCCGAAGTTGGTCCACAACCAGCTTGTCCTTTTCTTCCCTAGGCTTTTATGAAAAAACCTGGAAGAGTGAGCCTCTGGCCGCTGCTGCTAGATTGTCAACTCTCAAGTATGCTGGCTTATAAATTTTCCCTGTCCTGGTCTGATGTTGGACCTCCTGACATTCCTCGTCGGATTTTTTGCTCGTTTTCATTGGGTCTGTCCAAGTGTGGTCTTGACTTTTTGGGATAAGACTTTCTGCTAAATTGACTGGGGGTCTTGAAAAATCCTCCATTCTGATAGTCTTTCCTTTCGGCAGTATCGTGAATCCAACAGGGGTCATCTTGTTGATGGTGAACAACGGGGTTTCTGTAATAACTGGACTGGTTTTAGGAACTTGATTCTCTCGTTCCTCTTCTTGAGCTCGGGTCGTTTCTTTAGTTTGGACTGGCCAGAGTTTTTCCAATTCTACCTTCCTACCCCTGTCCGCAAGCTCATTGAGGGTGGGAGGTCTCTGACTAGACTCACCAACTTGATACACACTTGTTGTAACTGGAGGTGTACCGTAGGCTGTCGCAATTTCCACAGATTCCCTCTTTCGAATCAGCTTCGTGGGATCTTCAGACTCCTCTATCCCAATATAGTTTATGTTCCTTCTCCTATCATTTTGGTGATTCGGGAGCGGGTTCGTGTTGATGTTAGGCTTTCCGAGCACTTGCACCCCTTCCATAGAGATCTTCCCATCGTCCAACAAGTTTTGTATTTCATGCCTAAGTGCCCAACAATTGTCAGTCAGGTGACCTGGCCCCTGGTGGAAATCACAATGTTGACTTAGATTATACACTAGAGGAGGAGTTTCGGGCACTGGTAATGGTTCCCTGCGAGTCACCAACCCTGCTTCTAACAATCCTGCTAGAAGTACACTCATAGGATGATTCAGTTTAGAGAACTCTCTCTTGGGCCTATTCGATCCATACCCGTGATCCCTTCGTTGGCCACTATGAACAGCCCGATAACTTTGTGATTGTTGATTCTGCTGACCTAATCGGTTGCTATATAACTGAAATGGTCATTGCTGGCCTTGACCATTAGAGACATAATTCACATGTTCCTTCCCAAATCTCTTCACTTTTGGGTCAGAGGACATCCCATCTTTGAGGGTGTCCTCTACTTGGGTTCCAGCTTGAATGAATTTGTCCAGCCTGGATTTAGTCACAACACTCATCATTCCCTGGTAGTTCGGCCTCAGGTTCTTTTGAATGATTGCTATTTGTTCCTCCTCACTAGGACGATCGATCATATCTCGAACTTTCCTTCTCCATCTTGCAATGTAATCAGTGAAGGATTCATTGGGCCCTTGCTGCATGGCTTCTAGCTGCCTGCGGGTGACTCTGGTATCCCCGCCATAGTTGAAGTGTCTGATAAAGGCGTCAGCCAGCATTGACCATGAGGGATACTTCGATCGATCTAACTCCATAAGCCACTCTAAAGCATTTCCAACTAAACTTCTCTGGAACAAATGTGCGAGCATATTATCGCTGACCCCCATTGGCTTCATGCATCCCATGTACATCAAAACGTGGGCTTTCGGCGGCCCGGCTCCGTCATATTTAGTCATCTCAGGGAATTTAAATTTAGGCAGCAATTGCTCATCTGGTGGCTGGTACCAGGAATTAACGTCGTAGGTGGTAAAACCTTCTAGGCGTTGGAGCCTCTTAATCACCCCCTCATATAATGTATCTCGCTGCTTCCCAAATTCCAGAAGCCACTCATAATACCGATTGTTATCATGACTAAACGGCCGGTAATGAGTTAAATCATCCTGGGGTGCTTTGTCTTGTGACTTTCGTGGCGAATCATCAATCATGAACATAGGAACATTCTTTGTTGGCTCCTGCATCGGGGCCTTCCCCTTTTCCAGTCTTCTTTGGTCGGGAGCAGAGTCTCGCTCTTCTTCCACGCTTCTAGTTTCAGCGGCTGCAACGGTTTTCTCTGACGGAGAGTTCTGTGATGCCAGCTTTTCGGTTACGAGCTTTTCTAGGATCGTGCCCAGATCCTCTTTTATGACCCTGGCCAGACCAGCCCTAATCATCTCATCCATACTTTGAGCTGTTGCGGCCTCGGAAGTGCATGCACCCGCATTATCATCTGCCATTTCTGAGGTAGTTCTTATCAGTCGCTTGGTCGACCTAACCCACACTCTCCCACTTTGCTGACTTGTCCCTTGTGAACTGGGTCCCCTCCAACTGGCGGCTCGTGTTTGTGTTCTTTTTCATCCATCGCAGCACAGGCTGCCTCTATAATCTTCCACTATTCCACGACAAATACCTAGTACCTAGTCAAGATGCACAACATCCACCGTGATTATGCCTCGGAAATTGTGCGGCATGAATGCGGTCCTTTGGGTTAATCCTGGGGATACATCTACCGCTACTACATGCATGCAGGGCTCAATTAGACTCTATATTTGGGTAAAGGTTCGGGTCACCTCGGCAATATACACCTCGCAGCCCGAAGACTGGTCGTTAGTACAAGGCGGAGGGTGTGGAGTTTTGGTCGTTATTCCCATATGACCACCCAGTCGGGACGAGACCTACCGCAACCACAGGTTTTGTTTTCTATAGGATCACAAAGAATATGAGATACAAATGCAAATGCAAATGAATGGGTGCGTGCAGTGTGTGTGTGCAAGCCAGCCCTAAAATTCTTTAATTGCTTTTCAAGTCAAATCCCTAAAATCCCCAGTGGAGTCGCCAGTCTGTGGAGCCAGAATCCGGCGCGCACCACGCTCGAGGGAAACTAGCACGTGGGAGATGCACAAGTTGGATTCGCCCACCTCAGAAGGGGTATGAATGTGATATGTAAGGAGTCGTCACCTGATTTATGGGAATCAGGACCTGAGATTTTGAAAAATCGACCTAAATCTAGTTTTCCGAGAAAACCATGTTGATAGTCCAAAGTAGATGGTCTGCTGTACAGAGATAATGGATAAGGGGATCTGGGTACGGGTTGGGAAGGTGTTAGGCACCCAACAACTGCCCGTCCGTGAGGACGGCCTCTACTTCGCGATTAAAGACTTTTAGGGAAATATATGATCGATACTAAGTTATGCTACATACACAAAGACAACTGCACTACGGAAAGTAAGCCCCCTAAATCTACGTGTCATGATCAAATAGTTCCGGGGCGAAAGATGCATACATCCATCTGTCTGAATGAAGCAAAGGAAGCGACGCGTGCCATCGGAAGGCCTACATGCTAAGAGCATAGTGACGTAGACGTACTTTGTATTCACGCGCAAACAAGGGGTGTGATACGTGCAATGTGTACACGTACACTCAAACATGTGATATGGTGTTGTATGCACCATACACTGAGAGATCACATCCAACATAGGATGTGTCCAAAGACGACGAGAAGCAAGTGACGTGGACGTACTTTGTATCCATGCACAAACAAAGACGACGAAAAGCCAGTGACGTGGACGTACTTTGTATCCACGCACCAACAAAGATGAAGAAAACAGATTCATGGACGCTCTTGGGCGTGAATCTGTAAGAGGGCGGTAAGCAGATTTATTGATGCTACAGGGCGTGAATCTGAAAGGAGACGATGAGCAGATTCATTGACGCTACAGGGCGTGAATCTGAAAGACAACGAAAGCAGATTCATTGATGCTATAGGGCGTGAATCTGAAAGAAGACGATGAGCAGATTCATTGACGCTACGGCGCGTGAATCTGAAAGACGACGAAAGCAGATTCATTGACGCTACGGGGCATGAATCTGAAAGATGACGAAAACAGATTCATTGACGCTACAGGGCGTGAATCTAAAAGATGACGAAAGCAGATTCATGGACGCTATAGGGCGTGAATCTGAAGGATGATGAAAGCAGATTCATTGATGCTACGGGGCGTGAATTTGAAAGATGACGAAAACAGATTCATTGACGCTACGGGGTGTGAATCTGAAAGATGACGAAAACAGATTCATTGACGCTACAGGGCGTGAATCTGAAAGATGACAAAAATAGATTCATTAACGCTACGGGGCGTGAATCTGAAAGATGACGATAGCAGATTCATGGATGCTACTGGGCGTGAATCTGAAGGATGGCGATGAATAGATTCATTGACGCTACGGGGCGTGAATCTGAAAGATGATGAAAGCAGATTCATTGATGCTACGGGACGTGAATCTGAAAGACGATGGATGTTAGGACTCTCAATGACGACGAAAGTAGAGTGTCCCGAAGATGACGATAGTAGCAACTCTCAGAGATGACGAAAGCTGAGTCAAAGATGATGATAGCAGAGAATCTCTTAGACGACGAAAGCGGAGAATCTCAAAGGTGATGGTAAGCAGATTCATCTCGTAGGCGTGAATCTCAATGACGACGACGAGCAGATCCAGTCATTAAGCGTGAATCTGGAAGAGGGGCCACGTCCAACATAGGACGTGCCCAGAGACGAGATGGGATCACACATTGCACGTGTGCCCAAGAAATGCGAGCGTCGATGAGACGCGAATGATGCATGTCCTATGATCTAGTCTTGCACGAAAGTATCTAAAGATTCCTAATTTAATTAAGGATGACCCTAACTCTATATATATGACGATCTCTAAGCTAAATGTGATGCATCTGGAAAAAGACATGTAAAACAAAGGTGAGGGTAGAATAGGAATTTCACATCAAGTGAAACCTTACACGCTCTCGAAAACAACACACAATCCTAGGCCAACCTAAAGCTACAAGCACGCAGAGCCTAACCCTAGGGTGAACTAAGCTAGAAACCTTAATCTCTATTATTGTTTGTTTTTAGGGTTGGGCAAGTTATCGGGCCTTTGGGTCCGACATGAGAGGATGTGGGTTCTTAGACCCACAAGGAAGATGATAGGCTCTAATTGCCCGAGTGATAGTGATGGGTTTTGGGCCCTAGAAAACTGGATCTAGGCCTGTGGGCCTGGCATAGAGGCGGGCCCTTAGCCCCAAGCCCGAGAAAAGAGTCGTTAAGCTCATAGCAACCGACAGAGAGCCCGAAGGCTGGAAATGGGGGAAACGAAGGAGGGCCTGTGGGCCCACCGCGAAGGGATGGGCCCGAAGGCCCAAAATAACTTATTCTGAGGCTTATTAAGTGTTTCAATCCCAAACTAGCAAAATAATCAAAACACTAATATAAGTCGCGAATTATTTGGAATCAGTAAACAAGTGAATTAATGCAACTTATGATTCACAACTTTAAACTCTAGGACGAGAGTGGAAGCAATGTTCATCACGCAAAAATATTTTTACAAAAATGATGAAGTCGTGAGCACAATATCAATCATATTAAACGTGGCAAAAATGGTGGTACTAACTCATGTTGAAAAAGATGTACCATGCTCCATGTTAAAAATACATCGTTATCACATGCTTGTTTATTTCACGCATGCATCAATTTTATACAAAAATCCATCATGCAAAATATTTAATGCAAAAATTTTAACTCATGTTCACGTAAACGTCATGTAGCATGCATGCACTTCATGAATTATTTCATGCAAAACTAACATATATCACATAATACATGCTAAAAATCACATGAAATGAAATTTACATTTGCCACATTTTTTATCGTCAAAATTGCATGCATAATTTTATTGAATCATTAAAGCACTGTTACATCGTTATTTCATCACATGAGATATGAGTTCAATAATGGAAGAAAAAAAGTAGAAAGATCGGATAGGGATTGTTACCTAGTCGGCACGAGTCCGTCGACCCGTTTGCAAAAAATCTCTCCCCGTGTCGATGTGCGATGGGGGTGACAAGCGGGCCCCACTCAACATCCAAGTGGAGAGAACCAAAATTCTTGGGATGCTTTGCAAAACTTTTTTTTTTTACAAATAACACGTGAAAGAAAAAGGAATGGAAAAACAAAAATAAACTAAAACTACTTTTTTGCAAAACTGTTTTTGCAAAAAACTTTCTTTTTTGTTTTTTCCCTTTTTTGTTTTGAAAACGAAAATAAACTAAAACTAGTTTTTCGCAAAACTGTTTTTGCAAAAAAAAAAAGAAAAAAACTTCTTTTTTCTTTTGTTTTTCCCTTTTTTTTGTTTTTTTTTTAAAAAAAACTTTTTCCTGATTTTTGTTTTTTTTTTAAACAAAAAAAAACATTTTTTTTTAAACAAAAAAAAACATTTTTTTTTACTGTTTTCTCTTCTTTTTTTTTTACTTTTTTCTCTTCTCCTTTTTTTTCTCTCTCTTCCTCCCTCCTTCTTCTCCCAACGTCTATTGCAGACAATTTTCCTTT
>MVGT01002313.1:25436-37193 GCA_002174775.1 Macleaya cordata
TTTTTTATATTTTTTTTTTAAAAAAAAATTTCAAAATATTTTTGTTATTTTAAAAAAAATAAAATGAGAATGGGTCCCACCATTTTAAAATTTGATTTTTTTAACAAAAATTCCTCAAAAATTGATTTTTTTATACAAAAACAAACGGTTTGGAAAAAAATTGGGGTGGACCGACCCTGTCGCGTGGCGACACTCGGGGTTAAAAAAGAAAAATCCCATATTTCTTCGACTGAACCGGTTCGAGGTTCCTCGAGATTTGGTACTCTTCTTATTCCGGCCTTAAGCCGAATTCTAGACGAGTGGAGTGGAGCATGCTTGGTCACATTAAAGTAATTTTTTGTAAAATTTCGTACGTAAATCGAGGTGCGGCTAAAACGAGTATTTTTCTAGGGTGAGCGAAAATTTGGCGTCTACAAATATTAACTACTTTATTTTTGTAATTATCTTCACGTAATAATTCTATATGCATTTATGCACATGGATTTGGTTGTTTCAACCCCAAATAACACACAATGAGCTTATGTCACACCACCCTTAGGGTTAGGTGGTTGTCCCACCACCTTTATGCCATGCATATAGGCACGTATTTATACGTGTATCATGAGGGTGCATCCCTCACATGCACCCTCCCTTATATATATATGTTACCCCCCTTTGTTATTTACAGTGTGAAGTTTGTTTTGTACGATAAGAAAAGTCTGTATGTTGAGTTTACAGAGAGATATATATATTGTACGATGAGTATGTATGTTATAAAAGAGTGAATAAGTAATATCCTCTTCCTACTTCTCTCGATATATATTCTGTGTGCCCAGAAATTATAACACGTTATCAGCACGAGTCTCTACCACTTTCAAGATCGAGACCTCGACATTTTGTGATCAACCCGACAAAATCGGAAAGGTATACTTGTGTTGTCTTATTTTCAATGTCGAATCTCACGAAGCTTGAGTTTGTTGCATTAGATATCGCTGGAAACAACTATCTTTCCTGGGTCCTGGATATGGAACTCCATCTCATGTCTAAGCAACTCGGAGATATTATCCGGGAAGGTAATCAGCCGACCACAGAGAGTCGTGCTGCTGCTGCCACTATTTTCATTCGGCACCACATCCATGAGGGACTTAAATCTGAATATTTGACGGTAAAAGATCCGTTAGTCCTCTGGAACTGTTTAAAGGATAGATTTGGCCACTTGTCGATGGTAATACATCCTGGTACTTTGAATGATTGGAGGAACCTGCGGTTGCAGGACTTCAAATCAGTAACAGAATATAATTCAGCTTTATTCAGAATAACCTCGCAGCTGAGACTGTGTGGTGATACTATTACTGATGTGCAGCTGCTGTAGAAAACCTTCAGCACTTTCCACGCCTCTAATGTGCTGTTACAGCAGCAATATAGAGAGCGTAGGTTCCAAAAATATTTTGAATTAATCTCCTGCCTTCTAGTTGCCGAGAAAAATAATGAATTGTTGTTATTGAACCATGAGGCTCGTCCCACTGGTTCTACGTCTGTACCTGAAGCTTATGCAGCGACTGCTTCAGGACAGGGACGTGGACGACCTGGTTATAAAGGTAGGCGCGGTAGACGCTACCGACGGAATAATTCTGAGAAGTGGAATAATCCAAATCATGCTACACAAAATCCCCAGAAGAGGGATAACGCTGATCCCCAGGAGAGGGATAGAGGCGAAACGAAGCAAGGAAAAGGGAGAGGTTGGAATAAACCCCCTAGAGATGTAACCTGCTATCGTTGTGGCATGAAAGGACACCTGGCGCGTAATTGTTATACGGCCGAGCACCTAGTCGATTTGTATCAGGCTTCATGTAAGAAAGCCAAAACTGGTGCCGAGACAAATTATATTTGTAATGGTGTTCCCACTGATGATACCCACCTGGAGTTGTCCGATATGTTTCTTGATCTAGAAGGAGAGGATGTAAGCAAACTAATTGGGGGGTGAGCATGTTCACACCAATTAGAGTTTTGCCATACAATTGGGGATTGAGTGTGTTCATACCAATTGTACTACTTTTCTTGTATTACTTTTCTGTACTACTTTTGTTCATATATAATATAAGCTTTTTGTGTATATGCTTATACTTGCTTTTTTTTTAAAGGATATGGACCCAAGCAGAGGCATATCCCGAGATATTGGTCCAAGCAGAGACATATCCAAACAAAGCCAATATGGCGAGGATGTTTGTCTAGCAGACAGTGCTACGACCCATACAATCCTCCGTGATAGTAAATTTTTCACGAGCTTGAGTATGTTCAAGGCTTGCGTGACTACTATCACTGGTACGACCAGTCTGATTGAGGGCTCTGGTAGAGCTAGTATTATGCTCCCGGGTGGTACAATACTTGATATTGACGATGCTTTGTATTCCTCCAGATCCAGGAGAGATCTGTTGAGCTTTAAAGACATACGTCGTAATGGATACCACCTTGAGACAGTGAATGAGCATGATATGGAATACTTGTGTATTACCTCCACTGTCTCACACCAGAAGCGTATATTAGAGAAGCTCCCAGCTCTCTCCTCTGGTTTGTATCATACGATAATAAGAAGGGTTGAATCTTATGCCGTCTTGAACCAGAAGTTCAATGACCCGAAAGCGTTTATGCTTTGGCATGACCGACTTGGTCACCCAGGTTCTACCATGATGAGTAGAATAATTCAAAACACGCAGGGACATTCATTACAGAACAGGAAGATTCTGATGTCCAAAGATTATGCTTGTGAAGCGTGTTCCCTGGGTAAATTGGTGCTTAAACCATCTTTAACCAAGGTCGTTGTTGAATCCCCAGCTTTTCTGCAACGAATTCAGGGAGATATTTGTGGGCCTATCCATCCCCAATGTGGACCATTCCGATATTTTATGGTCTTGGTGGATGCTTCTGCGAGGTGGTCGCATGTTTGCCTATTATCCACTCGCAATGTTGCCTTTGCACGTTTGCTCGCTCAGATTATACGATTACGTGCACATTTCCCTGAATTCCCCATCAAGTCTATCCGTCTTGATGGAGCTGCCGAGTTTACATCTCGAGCTTTTGACGCTTATTGCCAAGCAGTTGGCATCGACGTAGAGCATCCTGTTGCTCACGTTCATACACAAAATGGTCTAGCAGAATCATTTGTGAAGCGTCTTCAGCTCATTGCTCGGCCTATGCTTATGAGAACTAAGCTACCAGTTGCAGCCTGGGGACATGCCATTTTACATGCAGCTGCATTGGTTCGGATTCGTCCGACTGCATATCATTTGTATTCTCCTATGCAGCTTGTTATGGGTCACCAACCAAACATTTCACACTTGCGTGTATTTGGTTGTGCTGTGCAAGTTCCTATTGCCCCTACGCGACGCACCAAGTTTGGTCCTCAGCGTCGGCTAGGAATATATGTTGGCTTTGATTCACCTTCTATTATTCGTTATCTTGAGCCAATGACAGGTGATGTTTTTATCGCCCGTTTTGCGGACTGTCATTTTGATGAGACAGTCTTCCCATCATTAGGGGAGACAATCCGTCGTTAGGAGAACGACGTGATTCGTCGTCAGAAGAACGACATGCGATTTCCTAGATCACACCATCTATGTCTCATCTTGATCCTCGTACCAATGCCTGTGACATTGAGGTGCGGAAGATTGTTCATCTTCAGAAAATTACCAATGAAATGCCTGATGCATTTAATGACGCAGCTATAGTTACCAAGTCTGATATACCTGCTACAAATGCTCCAGCTAAACTTGATGTCCCGGAGAGACATGCTGTAAGAGCTGATGTCCCGAGACGGCATGTGACCCCAGTAGGACAACTTGCAGCAAATGAGTTGTCTAATGCACGCCAAAAGCGTGGGCGACCCCTTGGTTCGAAAGATTCTGTTCCCAGGAAAAGGAAATGCCAATCAATAAATGTAAATACTCCCGGAGAGAGTATCATTGAATGATCCACATTCTCTGATGATATGCCTCATGAAGAAGGGAAATCCCCAGGAGAGGGACCGGTACGATCCCCAGGAGCGGAAAATGAGGAAATCTCTATAAATTATGCATGTACCGTAGAAATGTGGAATCGCAATAAAATAATTGTCGACGATATTTTTTCTTTCTCAGTAGCTACTGACATCGTCAAAGAGAACGATGACATTGAGCCTCACTCTATAGAAGAATGTCGACATAGAATTGATTGGACAAAATGGAGAGATGCTATCCAAGCAGAGTTGGCTTCCCTTGCAAAGCGTGAGGTGTTTGGACCAGTTGTACCAACACTCCCGAATGTGAACCCGGTGGGAAACAAATGGGTCTTTGCAAGAAAACGCAATGAAAAAAATGAGGTCGTTCGCTATAAGGCGCGACTCGTGGCACAAGGTTTTTTATAGAGACCTGGGATTGATTATGAAGAGACATATTCTCCTATTATGGATGCAATTACGTTCAAATATCTGATTAGTTTGGTAGTCTCAGAATGACTCGACATACATCTGATGGATGTGGTCACTGCGTATCTGTACGGAAAGTTAGATACAGATATTTATATGCGAGTCTCAGAAGGGTTATTTTTACTTGAGGGAAGACCACGCCATTTGTATTCACTTTAGCTCAAAAAAGCTTTATATAGATTGAAATAATCCGGGCGGATGTGGTATAATCGCCTTAGTGAATACCTGATAAAGGAAGGATATACGAACGATCCCATTTGCCCCTGTGTTTTTATAAAGAAATTAGAATCTGGATTTGCTATCATCGCTGTGTATGTCGATGATATCAACTTAATCGGGACTCCTGAAGAGCTCCGTAATGCTGCTGAATACCTGAAGAAGGAATTCGAGATGAAAGATCTCGGGAAAATGAAATTTTGTCTCGGCTTGCAGATCGAGCATAACTCAAGTGGAGTTTTAGTCCATCAAACAGCGTATACTGAGAAGATCTTGAAGCGTTTTAACATGGACAAAGCACATCCATTGAGTACTCCTATGGTTGTGAGATTTCTTGATATTGAGAAAGACCCATTCCGACCAAAGGAAGAAGATGAAGCACTACTTGGTCCTGAGGTACCATATTTGAGTGCAATCGACGCATTAATGTACTTAGCCCAATGTACCAGACCAGACATTGCATTTGCAGTGAATCTGTTAGCCAAGTTTAGTTCTGCCCCGACAAGGAGATATTGGACAGGTGTCAAGCAGATTCTCTGATATCTCCGCGGAACTGCAGACATAGGATTATTCTATCAGAGAAACCCATCCAATGGCTCTCAGATAATGGGATACACTGATGCCGAATATCTCTCTGATCCCCACAAAGCTATTTCCTAATCTGGTTATATTTTTACAAGTGGTGGTACTGCATTCTCTTGGCGATCCGACAAGCAAAGTCCTCCAGCCACATCTTCGAATCATTCGAAGATTATTGCATTGCATGAATCCAGCTGCGAATGCGTGTGGTTACGATCACTGATTGGACACATCAGAAGCTCTTGCGTTCTACCCTCTGTTACTGATGTTCCAACAGTCATTTTTGAAGATAATACCGATTGCGTATCACAAGTCAGGGAAGGCTACATCCAAGGTGATATAACCAAGCATATTTCGCCGAAGTTATTTTATTCCCACCATCTCCAGTAGAACTGTGAGATTGATATCCAGCAGATACAATCCTGTGAGAATTTTGCTGATCTATTCACCAAGTCTCTGCCAACGGCGATTTTTAGGAAGTTGGTGTTTGGTATTGGCATGAGACTGATGGGTTTTTCCCCACACATCAAAGGCTCACACAATGGACCAAAGTTGGACTGATGGGCTTAGGGCCCAATCCGGGTCCAACTAAGTATAGAAATTCTAGGGTGTTACAGTTTATAATAGGCCTTTGCCAAACTATCGAAACCTTGTTATTAACCAAACTCAGAATAAGGTTAACCAGAACCTAACCCTCCTATCCTAATCCAGAATAATCAAAACCTAACCTTGTTGAAAGTTGAAAGACCTAACGGTTTAAACTTAAAAATCCAACAACCCCTTCTAATCTGCACAACCAAACAGGCGTAGCCGTTGCCGTCTAAAGTTGCAGTGCTTTGGCCGGGGTTGCAATATATATTCCTACTCTTGATTTTTTTCAAAAAAATATCCCTACTCTTTGAGTCTTTATCTAATACAACAACTTTCCTATTTCTAATAGGTTTCTATATATTTTTTTGGTCAGTAATAGGTTTCTATATATATTATTATACAGAATTCTAATAAACCTAGATATTTGAGTCTTATTAGGAGATGATTTTCACTCAACCTTTAATTATTTAAAGGGTGGTAAGTCGAGAAAGTAGGGTTATCAAGTGTTGGAGATCTGCAAATTAATTTGGAGGCTATGCAGGTACGAATTTATTAATTGCTTCAAATTAACTAGTCTGCAGTCGTCTTTGCCACAAAAAAAAGGATGGCTTTCAATTTGGATGATTATTCCCTACCTACTCTGACCTATTCTCAGGCCATGATGTCCGACTCTACATCTTCTCCTCGGAGTGTTACGCAGCCGAGTCCTTATTCTTCTGATGATCTTGTCAATGATCTCTTTGAGGAGGAGGAGGAGGAGGAGGAGGAGGACTCTCAGTCACTTCATCATCGCGCTACTGATCTGCGTTTGCCGCGAAGAATGACTTACAATTTGGATGATTATTCACTCCCGTATCTGACCTATTCTCAGGTCATGATGATGTCAGACTCTACATCCTCTCCTCGGAGTGTTACGCCGCCGAGTCCTTATTCCTTTGCTGCCTCATCTTCTGATCTTGTCAGTGATTCCTTTGAGGAGGAGGACTCTCAGTCACTTCACGCTACTGATCTGCGTTTTCCACGAAGAATGACTTTCAATTTGGACAATTATAACTTGCCGCGTCTGACCTATTCTCAAATCATGATGTCGGACTCTATATCCTCTGCAACACAGAATCCTTCCCCTGCTGCCTCTGCTGATCTTGTTACTAGTCACTCTCTGAACTCATCAGATCTTCCTGCCCACTCACTTCAAACTCCCATGTCTGTGCCAAAAGGCGTAACTTTCAATTTGGACAATTATAACTTGCCGCGTCTGACCTATTCTCAGATCATGTCCAGTTATGAAGCCTCTCTGAATCCTTCCCCTGCTACTTCATCTGCTTCCACGACTTCCATTTTTAATGATTCTAGCAGAAGCAAGCGTGTAAAAATATCTCAGGATAAGGGGTCTTCCAATACAGTCGCTGCCCAGAGTGAGGCGCCGTTCATTCCGCAGTTGTTGATGGATGAAGAAACTCCCATACAATTAACTAGCTCTGGTTTGGAGTCTCTTGAGGACGGGAAGCACCTTCCTCGTAACCTTCTTCAATATGCAAACTTGCCAACAAGGGACCTCCATGCGAACATAGCCTCAAACTTTTACACTGTAAATTTCTTTGCAGAGAATTTCTAGTTTCCTAATTTTCTTTTCTTTTCTTTCTATTCATAACTCCGGTTTTTTTTTTTTTTTTCCAATTTCAGCTTCAACGTGGGATCTCTGAGATGAAGCGCCGCTACCATCAATTGGAAAACAAAATGGAATATGAGCTTCAAGAGCAGAGGGCTCTGGTGGAGGATCTTCGCCTCCAGCTTGAGGCTGAAAGGAATGAAAAAGCCCAAATCTCGATGATAGCTAGTTGATCATTAACAAATTAACCTTTGTGGTAGAGTCTGAAACAGTTGGAAAGCACCCTTTTGTAGGTACACTTTGGCCATGAAGGCTAGGTGGTTATTCAAAATCCAACAGTCTGTCAGGTAGTAGCGATGAGCCTACAAAAGAACTGAGAAGAGTATGAATAAGAAAGTTAATTACGAGTCCGTGTTGTTGGCTTCTTACCTAGCTAGGATGTATGGCTTTACTTTTTTGTTTGTTCATTTAATGAAGTCTTTTACCTTATGACAGAAAAGAACCAAATAGTTAAGTCGGTTTTAGAAGAGTTCATGTTTACAATTACATATAATGTATATGCACTTTTAAAATTATGTTGATTGACTTGCCAATAACTCGATCATGTGTTGTTTTGCCATAAAACTAATGGTGATGAGTTTGGATCGATGCCGAATTAATTCATGTTACCAAGGTGATTAGTTTATCTTTGGAAACATGAATTATAGGAAACTTTGAATTTTTTTGGTGTGTTTGTTTGGCTACCTTTTTAAATTCAAGGGAAGACTTTCCATCAAATCCCCTTGGTTTGTTTGCCGTTACCCATTTGTTTGTTACATTCTGCTTACACCTATCTTTGCTTACACCTATCTATAAGGAGGCTAGATGGACGATGATCAGGCCGTTATATATACCCAAGGTTTAAAACGTCGAATGTATCAGTTTGTTGAAAAATCGATAGAAACATTACGATACATTAGAATTCAGGAAACACCTCGAAACATTAAAAAAATAAAAAATAAAAAAAACTTTGATACAATTCCGATACATTCCCTTTTTTAAAAGAATTTCTGTAAAATAAATGATTTAGTAATTATATAGATTAAAAAATATGAAAATGTATCGTAATGTACCTGTGAGTTATTAGAATTTTGTAAAATTTATTTTGTTGAGTTTTTTCCTTATATTGTGTGTAGCCTAAATAAGGTACACCGTAGTTTACCTAGAGTTTTGTTGGATTTGTTTGACCTTGACCTTGACTTTGTTAGACTTTGACCCATTTGACCAAAATAAGTTGAATGAGTTGAAGTCTCGTTTGTTGACCCTTTATAGCCGTGGTTAATTTCCTTGATTCAGGCGTAGAAGACCACTTGTTACCGTAGTTGGAAACATAGATACCTACTTGTAAGTCTTGGTATTGAATCCCACAGTAAGAATTCATTTTTAAATTAAGTCCAATTCAAAAAAAAAATTTCCTTGATCTAAGCATTCGTGGTCAAACCATTTTTTCTTCCCAGTTTATTCCCAATCTCAATAATATTTGAACTTTATTTATATGTACATGTACTATATCTGCCGAATTGCTAGTCAGGGTTAGGGTTCACTAAGGAAGACATCGCTCTTGATCATCAGGAATAATATTGGTGGAGCAATAATCATAATGGTTGAGATGGACTTGGGTTCTCTTCATAAGTACTAATCGAATTATGAATTAATCTTTTAATTGTTGTTGAGGGAAATTAGGGTTGCAAATGTGTGTTTTCATAATATATATTAGAACCAGAGGGTAGTTCAACTATAAAAGATGATCACACATTCGAGGCTTACAACCTAATATTATTACTCCCACCAAAAACCCAAACCAAAACCAAAACTTCTACTAAAAATAAGGCACACCTCTTATCCATGCTTATTAGGCGCCTTGCTTAATTTGAAACCTAACTCCATCCAAGAAACAATTTATTAACCCTCAAACTACACATTTAAATATCTCATCTACTACTAGTACAAAATTTGTATCGATCTCAAATAACATCCCATTTTGCACTAATCATCATCATCTTTAATTTCTTTCTTTGGTTTACGATTGATGTCGAAAAACAGTAGTAGTACGATGGGTGATGGTGAGTCAGTACAGTATGCAGGGAAGGCGACGGTACTGGCAATAGGGAAGGCGTTTCCGAGTCAACTCATCCCTCAAGAGTGCCTGGTTGAAGGCTACTTTCGTGATACAGAATGCCAAGACCCAGCCATCAAGGAGAAGTTAGAACGTCTCTGTAAGTACTGTTAATTTAACTATAATGACCCCAAGAGCATAGTCGTAGGATGTTGACATTATGAACTCATGATTAATGGTGTCAAGATCCTAGAACTCTGCGCTCATGCGGGCAAAATGTCATGTTTTACAATTGGAGTGGGCGAAAGCTTCCACATACTCCACCTCAAAAAAAAAATTTAGTATTCTTACCGAATTTAAAATCCTGGGAGCCGTGGATTTTGAATTCGATAAGAAATTTTTGATGCACACAGACTCACTGTTTGGCATTTTAGCTGCAAATAACCAGAGATGCTCTTAGAGTTGCACACATAAGACTTACTGTAGGTTTGAATTAATTAGTTTCTTCTTATTTGGAATTTTTAGGTAAGAACACCACTGTAAAGACGAGGTACACTGTGATGTGCAAGGAGATCTTAGACAAGTACCCTGAACTCGCAAAAGAGGGTGTGTCCACGATCAAGCAAAGGCTCGAAATAGCGAATGAGGCTGTGTTAGAGATGGCTGTCGAAGCGAGCCTGGATTGCATTAAGGACTGGGGGAGATCAGTAAGAGATATTTCTCACATTGTTTACGTATCCTCAAGCGAAATAAGGTTACCAGGAGGAGATCTTTACTTGGCTACCAAACTAGGCCTAAGGAACGATGTTGGACGTGTAATGCTATATTTTCTTGGGTGTTATGGAGGTGTGACCGGCCTCCGTGTTGCTAAGGACATAGCTGAGAATAACCCTGGTAGTCGTGTTCTACTAGCAACATCTGAGACCACCATACTGGGGTACCGTCCTCCTAATATGGATCGCCCATATGACCTCGTTGGAGCCGCACTCTTCGGAGACGGGGCAGCCGCTGTCATTATAGGGACAGACCCATTACCTGATAGTATAGAGAAACCGTTCATGGAATTGAACGTCGCAGTGCAGCAGTTCTTGCCAGGGACGCATAACATAATTGATGGTCGGCTTACGGAGGAAGGGATAAATTTTAAACTAGGGAGAGATCTCCCACAGAAGATTGAAGACAACATCGAGGAGTTCTGCAAGATGCTTATGGAGAAGGCTGATTTGAAAGAGTTCAACGATTTGTTTTGGGCAGTTCATCCTGGGGGACCAGCGATACTTAACCGGCTTGAGAGCAATCTAAAGCTGACAGAAGAGAAACTGACATGCAGTAGAAGGGCATTGATGGATTATGGGAATGTGAGTAGTAATACCATATTTTATGTTATGGATTACATGAGGGAGGAGTTCAAAATGAAGCTGCAACAGGGTTCATCAGGAGGAGGAGGAGGAGGAGGAGAGGAATGGGGGCTTGTGTTAGCATTCGGGCCTGGTATCACCTTTGAAGGAATTCTTGTCCGTAACCTAATTCGATGATACGGTCGACACGATAGTAATCAATTATATATGTCGATGATGATCGATGAATATTGGTGCATGATTACAGTATGTTCAGGATTATGGTTATAGCTCCATATGCTTTCTTTTCATTTCTTTTAATAGCTACATATGCTATTAATTAATTTGCTCACTTTAATTCATTAGGGAATGTTAAGATCCGTACTAGTGAACTTAATTAATTGACATTAATATATAAGCTCTTGAATTGTACGTCTTTTACAACAATCTCTATATATAAGTTGCCTGTTTGTCGTTCTGTTCTGTTTTTTTTTTTTTAAACTTCTTTTTAAGAAATACCGAATATATCCCATCATGTTATTTATTTGTTTACACTTTGATTACACTTGCCAATGTAGTCGTATAGAATTGATCCAAGGGCTGACTTTTTTTATGATGATCTACTCAACGTCTAGATCACATTAGCATATACACTGTCATCAGTGGGCCCACCTGCATCTTATTTTTTTCAATAATAACATGCCGCATAATTTGTCAATTCACACGCGCGTAGCGCGTATGAAGGGGCAAATTAAGTTTATCGCGCTCGAAGCGCGCACGAGTTTTGTAACGCCCCAATTTGAAACTCACAATCTCTAAGAATTAAGTCGCATCTCGAGGCGTTAGGCTAATTATACAAGGTGACTAATTAGTACTAAACAAACCTAAACAA
>MVGT01002313.1:52649-63996 GCA_002174775.1 Macleaya cordata
GATGGCAGCTGCTGTTGCTCCTCTCTTCTTCTCCGGCAGCAGCTGCTGCCCTCCTTCCTTTTTCTCTCTCTCTCCAACGAACTCTCCTTCTCTCAGCCTCTCTCTCTCAGTCTCTCTTTCTCTTGGTCTCTCTCTCTCTCTCAGCCCCTATCTCTCCAGCGATCTCTCTCTCTCTCAGTCTCTCACGCATCTCTCTCTCAGCTCTCTGTCGTGCTCCCCCCCTCTTTCTTCTTCTTTTCTTTCTTTTCTTTCCTATTTTTTTTTTGATCAGCAGGGCAGCTGATTCGGGGAGAGGACGATGGGTTAAAACCCACGTAGGTTGCGGGTTGGGTTGTAGGTCAGGTTAACCCGTGGCCCCCAAACCTACCTTAAAACAATTTATTTATTTATTTTTAACTCAATCTCCAAATTGTTCTCCCTTTGTTTTTTTTGTTTTTGTTTTTAACTCACTTCTCAGCCTCAAATATGTGCGTGCTTTATGCATATATATCGTCACAAGTGTTCTGCCTTCGAAATGTAGGTCATTGACTCGTTAGGTTGAGTCGCGAGACCGAATTCGCGGGGTTTCACAGAGAGAGCCAAAACGCTCTCAGTTTTCCCTAGGTAATTAAATACTGACAGGATTCTAGAGACCACTTACTACGTGTCTATTGTACACGAATTATGTATCAAGTCTTTGATACAAAAGTCTATAGTAGGGTAGTTTTACTTGTTGATGCTAAAACATATCATAACAGTAAAGGCAACGCTATCCGTAAAAGCGTAACAATAAATAGATCTTGATTTTATGCAATATTAAGGCATCAGAAATGGCTACGTTTTTTAGTAAAGCATGACAGATAAATAATTTTCATTATTACTCACTTTCACTTCAATGTCAGGGTTGAATCGGAAGCCAACCACAGTCATTAAGACCATAATCCGCAGAAAAACCCCTTTTGGGGTGGTCACTAGACAGTAGTGACATCATTATTTTATTATTCTTTTTCGCTATGATTTCTGTGACAAATCGATTATTCACTTTCCTTTAACCACAATCATCAATGATAATAATAATTCATGCATAACTTTAAAAGAAAGGAAATTTTTCACAATAATTCTAGCGTAGAATAATATTCTTGCATACGAAAATAACTACATTAAAATGGAGTTTAAACCTTTCACTTGAGAGATAAGTTTTTAGATAGGGTTTTCCCTACCTCTTACGCAAAAATCCATCTTGACTCCTTAAATCCTCCTCCTTTTCTTGTTATTCTATATACTGATAGTGCTTTAATGGTGATTTTCGTCTTAAAAATGGGTTTTGATGGAGGAAAAAGTTAGAGAGAAAAGGGGACGGCTAGGGTTTTTGGGTGTTTTCTTCTTTCTTTCTTTTATTTTTTGAACAATGATCAAGTTGAAAACAAATTTCTTTTTTTTGTTTTTGTGGAAGATTATCCCTTTATAAAAAGACCAAAATGCCCCAAAATCCCTAAAGTTTTGTTCCTTAGGGTACCTATTACCCTTGGGGGAATTTTGGGCTTCCAATAATAGCCATAATTAATTAGTATGAACTTTTGAAAATCAAAGGTTATTTCAATGGTTGTGATTGGTTTGTTAAGATCAAAAGGTCCTAAGTTTCCCTCAATTTAACTATTATTATATTATAGTCAAATCTAGGAGAATTCGAAAAATCTTAGCTAGCATATATTGTTTAAAATTTTAAATAATATCTAGATAAGATAGATTTTTAAAGAGATAAATTAGCTAACTAATTTAATTTTCAAAAGTCAAATTTTAAATATTTTTCTTCCCATACTTATCTAGATAACAATTCAATGGGATTCTTAAGGGATAAAAATTCTTATAAACCAATAATACTCGTACTTGTGCAGTCCTGAATTTTGGTTGTATGCTGAATTGTTAACAAGGATCATGTCTCCACCGGAATTGAATTTAATTTATTTTTGTCGACCGGTACAAAAAATTACTTATTTTCCTTCTGATGGCTCAATTATTAATAACTATTAATACGTACGTGACCAAGATCTTTGACGATTGGAGGACTTTTTTTTTGAATGGGACTATTACCCAGGTTACAATATGGCATAGATGCACGCAGTGGGCGTGTGAGAAGTGCAGAGAAACCGCCAAGAACATCGTCACCAACGAACGCCGAAAATGCACCCACCAATAGGCACAGAGAAACCACCAAGAACAACGTACTTATATTTAGCGCACCAAAATTGCCCTCCCCCTTAATCCTACGTTTTCTCTTCCATGTGGCGTCCACTAAAATCTTCTCTACACATTTTATCTAAAAAACTTTAATTTGTAATTAAATTCTCAAGGATTTTAATCCAACTGTCACAATTGATCAAGGCATTTAAGGTTTATGAATCCAATGGTTGTTAGTGATCCATTAAGATTTTTTAATTATGTAGAAGTTTTCAAAACATAAGACATCTAATTTTATCCTCTTACCAAAAAAACTATATATATATATATATATATATTTCAATACTACAAGTGTAGGGGTCGAGGTTCGATTCCCTCTCCTCCTTCTCATCTCCACGCCACCCCCATGTGGGGTCTACTTGTTGTTGCATTTATTTAAATGCAAAAAATATTATTTTTTAGAGAGTTGTTATTGCACGCCGGGAGTCCAATAATGTCCCTGCCATCTGAACTATTTATTTTTAGTTAATTGACGGTGGGATCGACAAGTGACGTGGTGAGAAATTCATCCCATTAATACGAAAATCTCTGCTAAACTAAGGAAAAAGTAACACAGCCTCCAAAGAAAAAACTCAACTACTGAGATTGTAAACCACTTTTCATTTTCAACCATGGAGTTGCACTAACTCTCTAACAGAACCACTGAAAACCACCTGCCTAACCATTAAAACCACCATCCCTCACAGGTGCTAAAACCACTTATAACCACAAACACCATTCCACCATCATCAAACGGCTATTTCAACCACCATGCCATCACCATATAAAAATAGCCACATCCATTAAAACTGACATCCCTATCACAGACACAAAATCGCCATTCCAACATAAAATTGCCATTAGAACCAACATCAACCCATAAAACTACCATCAAAACAACCATTCCAACATAAAATCGTCATTAGAACCAACATTAACGTATAAAACTACAATTAAAACCACTATTCCAACATATTTAAAATTACTACCATAAAACTGTCATCACCACCATGAAACTACCACTTAAACCACCGTCACAATCATCTTCGAAATCAATTTGAACCCTAAATAATATTTAGTTTTAATTCCATGAGAAAGCTTAAAGAACACCCTTATTCGAGTTCAACCCTAAAAATTTGTGGAGAATAAGGAAGAAGTCCAAAAGGAGTTCTGATTCAGGAAAAAAGACTCTGATAGAAAACAAAACTAAATAAATAAATAAAGTGGAGTGGAAGTTGGGGTTCTGATCATCGGGAAAAAAAATTAGAGATCGAGGTGGAGGTCAGTTTGATGATTTGATCGGAGTTGATCAAAGATGAGGAAGGTGGAAGCTTTTCTTATGTCTAGTCTACAAAAGGGTCCAGTCTATAATTTTAATCGAGAAATTCAATACGAGAAGCCGAGATTTTTGTACTTAAAACAGGATGCATTTATCGATACGTAACCTATTGATCCCACCGTTAATTAAATAAAAATAAATGGTTCAGATGGTGGGGCCATTATTGGGCTCAATAATTCTCATAAACTTGTTTAACTATACCTACATGCATAGATGTTTGGCAAGTTTTGATATTTCCACCCCATAAACATCACACAATTGGGATTACGCCCCACATAAATTTATTGGGCCTGGTTTGGTCCCATGGGCTTTAGGCCCATTTCTAGGTCCAAACCACTAAGAAATTCTCAGTTGATACATTATCACCCCCTACAAAGAATTTCGTCCCAAAATTCAAAACACATAGAAAATCCAATTAAACTAAATACTTTCGAATATCTTTGGATATCTCTTTTAGATTACCGACTCCAGTTCCCAGGTTACTTCTTCTGAGTTGTGATATTTCCATTGTACTTTAACATAACGAATCGTCTTGTTACGAAGCTCCTACGTCTTTATGTCCAAAATGTGTAAAGGTTTCACCTCGTATATGGTATCTTTACTAAGTTGTATATCTTTCCAGTCAATGATTTGAGAAGAGTAAGCGTGGTACTTTCGGTGCATGGAGATATGAAAGACGTTATGTACTCAAGCAAGCTGTGGCAGTACTGCAAACTGATATGCCACCTCACCAATTCAATCGAGTATTTCAAATGGTCCAATGTAATGCGGTGATAACTTCCATTTCTTCCCAAGCATCTTAATTCTGGGTCTAGGGTTAACCCTTAAGAATATATGGTCGCCCATCTGGAATTTGGGTGGCCTTCTCCTGATGCCAGCATAACTTTTCTACCTACTTTGAGAAGCTAGTAATCGTTCCTTGATGAGTTACTTTTTCTATTGTTTCCTGAAGAACCTTTGGTCCCATAACACTCCTCTCACCGACCTCTGCCCAATATAAGGGTATCCTGCAAGGTCTCTCGAACAAGGCCTTATAGGGTGCCATGCCAATGTTGGCCTAATAGCAGTTGTTGTATGCAAATTGGATAAAAGGTAGCTGATCAGACCAACTCTCTCTAAAATTATTTATTGTTTGCATGGTCATTTTTTATTGTCCATTGGTCTGCGGATGATATGTCGTACTAAAGTGAAGCTTTGTCCTCATAGCATATTAAGATCTTTCCCAAAATTTTGATATAAAGAATGGATTTCGATCTGAGACAATCGATAACGGTACCCCATGCTGTACTACGATTTCCTTGAAGTACAATGTACTTAATGTGGCAATCGAATCAGTTGCTTTGTTGCAAAATGTGCCAATTTGGTGAGTCTATCCACTATCACCTAAATGAGTCTGGTCATCGGTAATCCCTTGACGAAGTCCATATTGATGCAATTCCACTTCCACACTGTGGTCTTTAACGGCTTTATCGGCCTTGCCGGCCTTGATGTTCGATCTTTACTTGTTGACATTTATATGAGACTCTTAGAAACATATAGTGCCATATCTCTCTTCATTCCTCTCCACCAGTACTGCCTCTTCAAGTTTTATACATCTTCATACTCCCTGGATGTATCGAGAATGTTGACTCATGCGTGCCATGGTTAAGATATCCTTCTTTAGCTCATCCTTCCCTAGTACACACATCCTTCCTTTGAATGATAATATGCCATCAGTCCCCAGAGTCCACCTTGCTGGTGCCTCATTTGCCTGAATCTGTACTCGTACTGATTGAAGTGCTAAGTCCTTCAACTGCGCTTTCATTACTCGCCTAACAACAACAAGCTCTACTACAATGTGTGCCAAGTACGCGTTCTCAGTTCCCCTTCTAACTTGGAGATCAAAATCTACCACTGTTTCCAATAGCTTAATGGACGCTAGGGTTTCGTGTATCTTCCTACAAAGCACGTTTGCAACGATGTTTGCCTTACCCGGGTGGTAGATCAATGTAAACTTATAATCTTTTAAAAATTCTAACAACCTTCTTAATTTATGGCAGGTTCAGGTCCTTCTGTGTGAATATGTACTTCAAGCTCTTATGGTCGGTGAAAACCTTAAACTTCTCTCCATATAGGTAATGCCTCCACAGTTTCAACATAAAGACCACTGTTGCTAACTCCAAACCATGTGTGGTATAATTTTTCTCAAGAGTTTTCAACTGTCGTGATGCATACGCTTCTACCTTTCCATTATATGTAAGCATACCTCTCAATCCGCTAAATGAAGCATCACACTATACGGTATATCCAACCCCTGATTTTGATGTTATAAGTATCGGTGCAGCCGTTAACCTTTCCTTCAGCTCCTCGAGAGAACTTTCACATTCCTGACTCCACTCAAATTTAACCCCTTTATTTGTTAACCTTGTTAACGATACCTCTCGTCCCTGGTTGAATTTCGATAATATAATCTATCTCTCTCTGAGGGGGTAGTCCAAGCAATCCTCTGTCTCCGTACCTCTCTTCTGAGGGTTAATGTTGTATTATGATTTGGTAAAAGTCAAAATCGTCAGAGAATACATGACTTGGTGCGAATAATCACCTAGTATCTGACCACCTTCATCTTGACCACCTCCCTAGATCAATCAAATGACGCCATCCTATATAGTAGGTGCAACACAAATGAAGAGCCTACTATTTTTCACCATGCCTTCGTCGCCATCCCCTTTCTTAACTTAACATCACATATCCTCCGAATAAAATCTGCTAATCTTTATGATTCATCATTGTTGTTGCAACTCTTTCGTTGATAAGGTTGGTTGTCTTGGTGTAATCATCCTTCGATATCCTTCTGTTGATTTCTATTGCTAGATTAGTGAGGCATATAAACTTAAAGTATATCTCCTCAAAAGAAAACAACTTTGATTCTCATCAAGAAAAAATGACCAATTTCTTACTAACAATTCAGTATTTCCTGATATGATGTCCATCGATCCACTTCAAGATCACATCATACCTCAACATTTCAAAGAGACTAAACCATCTAGTGGTTCCCGATTAATAATTCACGTCACAAAGACTTACTAATTCCATAAGGACCAACTGACTTCACCATACAACATATAAAACCATTACATATACACATAAACATCGGTCCCTTCGATTAGTAAACGATTTTGACTTGCATACGTGATCTGCAAACTGATCTGCCAATATTAGATTTTAAAAATGGATAACCGATTCGAACTGACTAACTAGATGAATCGATTTTGATCCAACTTTTGTGGATTAGATTTGATCGATGTACGAGCAAAAAATAACACAACTAATACCAGCCCTATACACGGCAATACAAAAAATAACTCAAGATAACTGATCTCGTCAGGATGTTATCAGGTGTCCAACTCAGCTCAGCCAGCACAACTCACCAGCTTAGCTCAATTTAGATAAGTTATCTCGTCAAGTCATCAAGTATCCAGCTTAGCTTCGCTAGCTCAGCTCATCAAGTCGATTCACCATGTCAGCTCATCAGGTCGACTCATCTGATATCAGCTTGGCTAGCACTGAAGTAAGATTGAGCCTTCCCTCGCATCTTAGTAAGATGACGTGACTTAGTCGTTCCAAAAGATCCAGAATTTGATCTGCTAGCAATGGATAACTCAACTGACCAGGTCACGATCATGTCCTCTAGTTATCTTGCACCTGAATCGCAACAGAGGTGGGAACTCATTTATAGTAGATGAGATTACTAACGAGGTAAAGGTAACTAATCTCTACTACTACTCACCAACTTGAACTCAAACTAACTTGATAGCGCATCAATTTTACAATGGCTATACAAATCACTCTATATAGTCCGAAATAGCATCACAAATTAAATAACTTTATATAGCTCGACAAAAAATTCTACAACTCTATAGAATAGACTTGAAGGTTAAATTTGATGTCAAAAGAAATGACTTTTAACCCTCTTAATTCAACACCAGATGAAATCTCTGACCTAGTAAGACTGCATAACAAATATGCTGTTCTCATCTCATAATCAGACAGCAAGGTGGACATGCCCATACGAAATGGGGTACAAAGCCTGTATAGGTGTAGCACCGAAACCCTTTGCAATAAGGTCTTCTCCTAATGAGTGAAGAAGTTAAGTCTGCAAAGCTATAGCACGAAAACCCTCAATAATGGGGTCTTTTCCTAAGGGTGGAGAAGTTTGAGTCTGCATAGTCGTAACACAGAAACCGTCTCCAACGAGGTCTTCTCTTAACGGGTGGGGAAGTTCAGCCTGCATAACTATAACACTGTAACCTTCTATAGTGAGGTCTTCTCCTAACAGATGGGAAGTTTTAAATCTGCATAGCTGTAGCACCGTAAACCCACAAGGATGAGGTCTTCTCCTGATGGATGAAGAAGTTAAGTCTACATTGTTGCAGCACTAAAACCTTGTGCAAAGAGGTCTTCTCCTGATGGATGGAGAAGTTAAGTCTGCTCGAATGCAACATCAAAAAACCCTTTTATATGAGATAAATCTTCTCCTAACGGATGTAAAAGTTTGAGCTTTCTCAAATGAAGCACCAAGACCCCTTTAAAAGTGAGGTCTTCTCCTGATGGTGGAAAAGTTTAAGCCTCGAAATTGCAGCAACAAAAATTCTCTACAGTGAGGTCTTCTCCAAATGGATGGAGAAGTTGAAGTCTCTATCAGCATCACTAAAATCCTATACAATGAGATCTTTCTTGATGATTGGAGAAGTTTCGTTTTACACTGTAACAACTCTAAAATCTTTCCCAGTACGGTCTTCTCTTGATGGACAGAAAAAATGAACTTTGCAGTGCAAAATACTAGGTTTGCAACACATCTACAATACAAAGATTCTCAATGAATAGGTGTTATGTCTGCAGTGCATCTATAAAATAAAATTCTTAACAGGAAGTCGATCTTACCCCAAAAAAGGAATATTGAGTCTACAAATTCTATTTGTAGTGTTATCACTTGTTAGGAAGTCATCCCCTTAAGATGAGGTGTATGGGGAGGGGTGGGGGTACAAGATTTGAACAATGTGGATGAAGTTCAATTCAACCATACATTATACAACAAACAACACAATTAAAGTTTGAAGCTAGCAAAAGCATAAAGCATGCAACGATGATTGGCATAACTGCATGGATGTCTTTCCAAGCTCAAGTCGACAACAATGGTAGTAGTCTTGGCAAGTCACCCAAGCACGCACTTGGCTGACTTACCAAGAAGGAGATATTGTAGGAGCCAATAATAACACAAATAATACCAGACCTACACATGGCAATTCAAAGAACGACTCAAGATAACTGATCTCGTCAGGAGGTCATCATGTGTCCAACTCAGCTTAGCCAACATTGCTCACCAGCTTAGCTCAATTAGATAATTTCTCTAAGTAAGACTGAGTCTTCCCTCACATATCGGTTTGACAATGTGACTTAGTCGTTTCGAAAGATTCGAGATTTAATCTGCCCAGCTGAGTACGGTTATGTCCTCCTAATATCTTGCACCTGAATCGCAGCAGAGGTGGGAGCTCATCTATAAATAAATGAGATTACCTACGAGGTAAAGGTAACTAATTTCTACTACTCCCCAACTTGAGCTCAAACTAACTTGATCGTCAGAGTGCTAACCTGCAGATGCGCAAGTCTTTTCATAGAGATTGAAGGAAGTTCATCATTAATTAGAGCAAATGAGTTCTTGGATTCATCTCAGTCGTTCCTTCATTTTTCCACCTCACAATTGGTTTGGACTTAAAAAAGTTCATCCCTATCGAAAATCTATGGTGCGACACACTTAGAGAAATTATAGAGTTTATGAATTATTGTGGATACAATTTTTAGGTGTAATTTCCAATCATGTTAAAAGAATAATAGTTGTAGACTCTTCTTCAAGGAAAATATTGATGACTTCCTAATTGAGTATATAAACAAATTTATTCCTAAAACATGCAAGTTTTTTGGTATTTATCTCCACTATCTAAAATATGTACGTTTGTTGGATTTTATTTATTTATTTTTAATTTGTACCAAAGTCCTAAACCTAAGCAAATGGTTGATGTGGAAGTCAATCCCTAAACCTAAACTCTCATTCAAATATCTCTACTACTTAACTTCTAATATAAATGTATATATAAGACACACAAATTAAGATCAATCCCTTCAAATGTTAACCAGTTAAGATCAACCTCTAAACCTAAATTACTAACACTCTAAAGGCATAAAATAGTTTAACAAGATAATTATTTAACAAAAAAAATTGAAAAAAACATTAAATTATTTTTCTTCAATTTAGAGAGTACTTTTTATGTTAAAAATGAAGGAGAACAATACATTTCTAGATGCGATGTAATGGTGATCCTGCAAGGAATTTCTAAAAATGTAATTTTTTTTCATCTATAAAAGAATTTAAACCCTCAAAATTTTAGTGCAAATCGAAAAAGAGTAAGGGTACAATGATTATTGTTTAGACAGATAATAGAGAGAAGAATTATAACCTAATGTTTCTACAAATTGTAGATAGTACAGATGGAGAGAAACAAAACGATGAGAAACTTCAATGTACTAACCTAGCTAAGAAAAAAGTTAAAATCAATTTAATCCTATATAACTGAACTTTATATAAGTTAGTTGGAATCAGTAGAAAATTTTGGTCATAGATAGATGGATAGAGATATAATCCCATTTTATTTTTGGCCTACAAAAAATTTAAACCTTAAATATTTTTGTGTAAATTCACAGATAAAAAGAGAGAAGAATTAAAACCCTAATTTTGTTTTTAACAAATCGCAGATAATGAGATTGAGTGAAAGAGAATGATATAGAGAGGAATTTAAATCTTAAATTTTTCTTCAAACTACATCTATATATAGTTGAGATGGAGAGAGAGAAATAAAGAGAGTACATATGCCTCTATAAGTCCAACGAGTGAGTGGTTAAGAGAAAAAACTTTCATTTTTACATCGTTTATGAGGTAGAGAACTCATTTCAGTCTTTTTTTTCCCTTTTAGTTTTAGCGGGAGTAAAGAATAAACACTTGTACACAATTATACATAGTCGGCTCCCATCGACTAATTTGCATTAAAATAGTAAAGATTAGATCACTTTCCGTTTATTTATAACATGTTTAATCAAATGGGCCCACCAAATATACTGTATTGATAGATTATTTTCTTTACATCAATTCAAGTCTACTACAGGGACTTTCCTACAGTTGAATAACTGTCCATCGACTGTAGAAAAGTCCCATAACAAAAAATTCGACCATTTTTTAAAAGTCTACCACCTACCACTTTTTAAACTGTTGGTCAAGTAGACTTGGCCACCTTTTAACCGTTAGAGTTGGCTCACTCAGTTATCAGAAGAGATATGTAGGTCTCATATGCAAATGATATTGTGTTATCCTTTCTACGTAGGTGTAACGACCCAAAATAATTAAGTCTAGCATTTAATAATGAGTTTTTATTCGGAGCATAATTTGAAGAATCGAACCGTACAATTGGGTAGATCTCGAAAAGTTATTCAATTTTGACTATTCACGCACGAAAATCGGACACTAATTGATCCCAAATCGAGGCCCGGAACACGATGTGGATTGGTACCGAAGGTACCCGCGATTTTGACTTGGATTTTGACCAATTAAACTTTGTCAATTGTGTATATATACTATATATATGTATTGGGTGATGTATTGTAGAGTAATTTTATAAATTTTTCTATTTTATACGCATAATTCGTTGTATATACTTATACCTTAGTATTACCTAATTAAATAACCTTTTTATTATCATTATTATTATTATTTAGTTTTACTTTTTT